>CM023458.1:22381299-22555755 GCA_013339765.2 Haemaphysalis longicornis | reverse complement strand
CGAAAGGAGGGGTTTGTGGGAACTAGGACTGGCATGAATGGGACCGGTCGTTGACGAAGCTATTCCTTCAACTGAACTGAGGAAACAGAGTAAACTAAGCGAAAAGTCGCCTTTGGGCCCGAGAAATCTTTCGGCCGGACTAGCAGCGGCCAAAACCATAACTGATGGACGATTGGCGCTGTAAGTTATACAGAGCAAGTAGTTACTGAGTGCGCCCCTGCTGTCTCAATGTACTTAATCTAACCTTGTGGTTCCTTAGGGCAAGTATTGTACCTTTTGTACACTCCAATGCCTGGAGTAGCCAGCTCCTGTTTGGGATGGAGCTAAACTCTCCAAGAAATAATTATTCCTCTCTATGTTCCTCAACACGTTCGCCTGACCATGTCCGCGTTACAGTAAATTGGCTGGGCTCATAGCAGAAAATAAATACGCGCGCATATACACTTAAAACCGTTGTCTCGGCACATCTCCGGCGTCAAAATGCAGTTGGGCACTGAAATAATGTGGCATTCCACGATAACGAAATGCTACAGATATGTTGGAGGTACACCGACCCCAAAAATCTTAGGGTACTTCGGACGAAAGGCCGTTCTCTTTTGAAAAAACGTTACATCCTATGTACCCTATGCACAGAGGCTAAAGAAAGGTAACGAGGACTTAGCCGGTGGATGACAGTGCAGGCCCGTCAGTGTATTTTGATGTCGTGATATGTGGTTTCCTCTGCAAATGCAAATCCGGTGACACGTAAGAAAAGCCTCCCGTCTGATATCATACGATTTGCTCCGGATGAGATCGCCACATTGCAGGTGGTCGCATGATTGTTTGTTTTGTTGGGCGTCTGTTATAGGAGTGCGATCGTAACTGGCCTCGCGGCGGTGGATGCCGCCTCGAACTTTAAAATGGAAGTACCAGGTTCGAGTCCATGGTCCTTTCTCCCTTTTTTCGAAGACAACCTTACTACGTATTTTTGCATAATTTCGTAATTTTCTCCACCAAACAACATACAAAATCATAATTTTTTAGTGGTAGAAACTATTATGTCAGAAACTATTGTGTAGACTTTATATAGCCTTTACCTTCACGGCGGAATGCCCTCATACCCCACCTTATGCTTACAGGCATATTGGAGCAGACGACGATAAAGGCAGGTACAAGTGAAATATCGTTATTATCCACGAACCTAGAGCAGTACGTGAACTGCGGTCATCACAAAAAATTAGTTACTGAACAAAAATAAAGACGATCCATCATTTCTTATTGCTTGCTTTCAAAATCTGACCAGTCCAATATACCTGATGATGATGGTTGGAGTTTTTTGGCGCAAGGCCAGCTGGGGCAAAGAGCGCCAAACAAAAGTATCTTAAAAAACTTAGTGGCTACTAAAGCCAGAACAACAATAAAATCAATTACGGAAATGGGATGGCTGCTGGATAGGGCAATTCGATTACGGATAAGAAATGAGGTTTAAAAACTTTACGTCTGAAAAACTCAAACACACGTTTCACGGAAACTAGGGCATCGTCACCTATAAACAGCGATGGATGTAGGGGATATGTTGTCTGTAGGGGTTCTCTGAAGTGTTTGTGTCGTGTTATGTAAAGTGCCTTGCATATGTTTAGTATGTGCACCACAGATAGGGCCTCTCCGCACTTGCTACACTGAGGGTAAAGAAGATCCTGTCAGCAGATACGAGTGCGTTGCCATGGGTGTGCCCTATCCGCAGCCTACCCAAGGCGACTTCCGTGTGTTTTGTGTGTGAGTCAGCTGTGTACCGTCCCAAGTGTGGCTTATTACATGTAGTTTGTTGTCTGTCTGTTCATCCCCATGCCATGTTTGCCATGTTCTGGGCAGGTGTTGTCTTATGTGTGGCTTGAGGTCTGGTGTAGGGTATCGTTGTATGTCTACAGTGTTCTGAGTGCAGCAGCAGGGGCCTCTCGTCTGCCAACTCATTCCCAGCAATCCCTGCGTGTCCTGGGCCCCAGCAGAGGAGCAGCTCAGGGTTTTGTGCATACACGGACATGATAGTGTTGAATACAAGATTAACTGTGTGGTTTTTGGGGGCCTGTGCGATGCCAGTGCGCGAACAACACTCAAAGAACTGTATAGATGATAAATGGGAATCTGTTCTCAAGAATGTGTCGTACAATATTAAAATTCGATACGCTTCCGCTGAAAAAAAATGTTGTGTGCACGCTCATGGTTTCTGGCTGCATTGAAATTCGGACCATGAGGAGCGCACGACACCATAGAGGAGGTTTTAGAAGCGTCACTGTTGAATTCTGCACATGGGTATTTACACTGCAAAGAAAGAAAGTGCTGCAGTATTGCAGCTCGCGGTACCCGATTTTTGTCAAGTTTCATAAAAGAAGATCGGAGGACACAGGACGAACTTTCCAAGGAGGTAAAATGTCTGTAAAGGATGATCTGTACACATCTAAAAACGAAGCGCTCAGATCTGAGACTCGCTCTCTCACTCTGAGTGAAAAAGGCAGAGGAACGGATGGGCGATTTACAAAAGCACAGATATAGATGTGTCGTTAAAGACAGGATGACAGGTTATTCAGCGATGAAATTTTAAAAGCATAAAGAAAGTCCATGTACGTCCGTTGGTTCTCAAGGCTCCACTTATTACACTCGGCATACAGACTCTCGACAGGGCTAGTGCGAAAAGCACCCCACGCAACCCGTAGCCCCAAGTGTAGCACTGGGTCAAGCATTCGCAACGCTGTTTCAGTCGCCGACCCATATACCACACTGCCATAGTCTAAACGAGACCCACCAAAGCAGTATAGAGCCGTAGTAGGAGTTCTTTGTCGGAACCATACGATTGGTGGAAGAGAACCCTAAGGATATTCATTGTTTTCAGACATTTATGTTTAAGTTCCCTGATGTGTGGAATGAATGTGACTTTCTGGTCAACCAAAACACCTAAGAACTTGTGCTCCTTATTCACAGGAAGCGACACGCCATTAAGAGTAATGTCTGGGTCCGGATGAACCCCATGCTTCCTGGAGAACACAACGCAGGAGCTTTTTGCAGGATTCAATTTTAAACCCATTCTTGTCTGCCCAGCCGGCAAGCTTTTGACCCAAGCTGAATTGACGTTCGCATATTGACATATTACATGATTTAAATGATATTTGCACGTCGTCTACATACATAGAAGAGATTGTTGGTGGCAGTGCCTTTCCAAGAGAGTTCGTCTTTACTATAAAGAGAGTGCAACTCAATACGCCACCTTGCGCCACGCCATTTTCTTGGACATGAACCTTGGAAAGTGCACAACCAACTCTTACTCTGAACGTTCTCTCCGACAAAAAACTTACAAGGGTGTTCAACATATTACCCGAAACCCCGAATGACCCGAGGTCACTAAGGATCCCATAGCGCCAAGCGGTGTCGTAGACCTTCTCGAGATCGAAAACGACAGTTAAACAGTACTGCTTATGCACGAAGGCATCATTGATGTATGAGTCACGTGCAACCAGTTGATCGTTCGTCTATCGCCCCACCCTAAAGCCTGCCTGGCAGCTCTCGAGAACAACATTCTACTCGAGGAAGTACACGAGCCTGCGATTGATCATCTTCTCGAAGAGCTTGCACAGGCAGCTCGTCAGGGCTATTGGACGGTAACTTGAGGGGGACGACGGGTCCTTTCCCTCCTTCAAAAAAGCCACTACTATGGCCTCCCTCCAAAACATTGGAATGTGCCCCGAAAGCCATTTTGTATTATATAGATGTAGAAGTTTTTCGAGTTTTTCTGCGTGCAAGTGTTGCAACATTGTGTATGTGATGTTGTCTGGGCCTGGAGCTGAGGGTTTACACGTGGTCAGAGCAGCCCTCAGCTCATGTAGTGAAAACAGGGAGTTGTAAGAAGTCTGTGATTTGTTCTTGTTGGGTAGGCACTTCTTTTCACAAGAGGCTTTATGTTTCAGGAAAGTGTTCGTGTAGTGTGCTGAACTGGACACGTGTTGGAAGTGTTGTGCGAGTGTGTCAGCCTGGTCTTCCAGTGTGTCCGCTGTTGTACTGACCAGGGGCAAGCTGTGTGTCTGTTGTCCTTTGAGTTTGCGTATACGTGTCCATACCTTGCGTGTGTCTGTGTATGAGTTTATAGATGTTATAAATGAGCGCCAGGTATCTCTTTTTGCCTCACGGCGCACACGTTTTCCGAATGCCTTGGCCCGTTTGAACAAGACGAGGTTTCCCGACGTAGGGTACCGACGGAGGATACCCCACGCCTTTTTCTGGGCCTCTCGCGCCCACCTACAGTCCTCATTCCACCACGGCCTCCGCTCGTTGCGCGGGGCATCAGAGGCGTGGGGAATGGACTTTTTGGCGGCGTCAAGGATTTGCGCCGTGAGGAGTTGTGTAGCTTCTTCAACGTGTAGGTGTCCTATAAATGTGTGGTGTAGTTTCAAAGTCTCTGTAAATGTGTTCCAGTTAGCTCGTGCTTCATTGAACCTATTATGGTAAGATGAACTGCTCGCGCCTTTACCTATATATGTAAGTGAGGTGGGGAAGTGGTCACTGCCATATGGGTCAGTTCCCACACCCCACTCGAGAATAGGAAAGAGAACTGCGGAGCCAATAGCCAAGTCAAGACATGAGTATGTGTTGTGTCCTATGTTATGATATGAAGGCTGTTTATTGTTGAAAAGGCATGCTCCAGAGGATGTAAGAAACCTTTCTATCAGTCGACCCCAGGCATCCGTTCGAGAGGAGCCCCAAAGAGAATTGTGAGCATTAAGGTCGCCTGTTAGAATGTATGGTTCGGGCAGCTGGTTAACCAGTGCCTCGATGTCAGAGCTCAAAAGTGTAGCATCAGGAGGAATGTATATGGAGCATACCATTATCAACCTATTAAATATTATTAAGCGTATTGCTACCGCCTCAAGGATAGTGTTTAAAGTGACAGGGTGGCATGCTAAGGATTTCCGGACGATTATGGCCACACCGCCAGAGAGTGTGTGCAGCCTCCCTGTCTTTCCTGTATACCAGGTAACTATTCAAGAAATGTGTGTGTTTAGAATTCAAATGTGTTTCATGAACACACATTACACTTGGCTGATTGGTATGCAGAATCTCATACACGTCGTCAAGATTATTCAGAAGGCCTCTGCAGTTCCATTGAACAATATTTTCTCTTCCCATTATTTAGTGTGATAGCTACTGGAGTGTATATGTTTATGTGTCGTCTTTCGGGGCTGTGACTCTTGGATTGGGCTTTTTGGGCCTATCTGTAGGCTTCGACGTCGGAGGCCGATCCTTGCGCTGCGTTGCAGGCAAGAATGGCACGACGTCCGTCTCGTCGTCCGATGTCCTGGGTGTGCCCGTCGAACTGGGCCCCCCGGACTTGGCCCCCCTTTGGGGGCCCTTCGTTTGACCCGCCACTGCCGCAGGTATCGAAGGCACCAGAAGTGGCACGGGCGGTGCGGTGGCGGTGGGAGCCGGTGCGGGGCCCGTGGTGTCCATGGCACCCTCCAACGCACTCGAGGATGGCGAGGCAGGGACGGGAGTGGCACGGTCCCGACGGAAGAGGTTGCCACCACAACCGCTGCTGGGTAAGCGAGCGGTGCAGAGGCTGGTTGGGCTGCCAGAGGCAACCCGGGGGGGGGGGAGGGGCGGGTGCGGGACTAAGTCTGACTCGCGATACTGGGTCCCCGCCGAGACCAGACGCCGCTCCACCACCCGGTGAGCTGCGTCGGCGTACCCCCCCAGGGGGAAAGAGGCGAACCTCTTCCGCACCTCTGGGAAGGTGATGTTCTCTGTTACTTTGATATTGATTATGTTCTTTTCTTGTTGGAATTTGTCACATTTGCGGGAGTACGCCGCGTGCGATCCCCCGCAGTTAACACAAGTGAAGGTGGTGGAGTTGCAGTTATTTGTCGGGTGGTCCGCTGCGGCGCATTTGGCACAGGTCGTTTGGCCGCGGCAAGAGTTCGTACCGTGCCCGAACCGCTGGCATTTGAAGCAGCGGCGCGGGTTTGGTATGTACGGTCGGACTGGACATCGTATGAAGCCTGCATTGACCGACTCGGGAAGCGTTGAGCAGTCAAATGTCAAGATCAAGTGTTTTTTACGGATTTCGGTGTCATTTCAACGCATGATTATCCTTCGCACTGCCGTCACACCCTGATCTCGAAGGCCATTGAGCAGATCTGTCTCTGTTTCGTTCACCAAGTCAGGATCGGAGATGACGCCCTGGGAACTGTTTAGCGTGCAGTGGGGTGTGATCTTTATGTCTGTATCTACCATGCTGGTTTCTTTGAGGAGGTTGATAGATTGCTGCCTGTTGTTAATCTCGATCAGGATTTCCCCTGTTCTGAGTTTCTTGGCTTTGTAGGATTTCCTTTACAATGCCCTCAAGGAACTCGGAGATGAGAAAACAGACTTGCAGTGACGGGCTTTGACTTTGTCAAGAGATTCCATTATTAAAAAGCGGGAGAAATTGTCAGGTTTTGGAAATGTCAACTCTGGCAAGATAGGAAAGGAGCTTCGGTGCGGCCCCTTTTCGGGCCCCGATCACGTTTTGGGGGGTTTCGAAGTATCCATATAGCATAGGAAAAAGCAGGGGACGGGGGTACTTTCTTCGCTCGGTTTACCCTGATGCCGAGAGAGGTCCCGGAGCTCCTGTCTGGTAAACAGACAGCGAGCCCATCCGCCGGAGCTTGACCTGGGCTCCGACGCCACCGTTCATGGTTTCTAACCCTCCACCTATAAACACATCGCCACGGTTGGATCCAGCCTATGTTTGGGGGCTAGGGGTCCGCGGTATCGCCAGTACCGTCACCAAGATTGCTCAAGGTGCCCCGTGCGGGGAGTCCAACATACCTGAACGGCGCGAAATTTAAACAATGCATTCAAAAGCTTGCAAGTGGCTGTTTTTATATGAAATAATTGTGAATGCACCAACTCAAATGCAAAACATAACGCATCAAACTAGCGTTACACTTCGAAAAAGACTACTGGGCGTGTGCATTCCCTGTCCCAGCACCTAATTAAGAGTTGGGAAAATCACAACCGCAGCACCCGTTTTTTAAGGAAGTGTGCTTCATCTGTATCGGCTCGTTTGCTTCCGAATTTGTGAATTTCGCGTATAAGACGCTTGAGAATGCAAATTTTAGTGACGGTTAGGACACGAAAGAAAAATGAAGCTACTTTACATTAGGCGTAAGGCTTCACCGTAGCAAAGCAGTACGCTACCATCACGGCCATCGCCACAGTTTAGGTCCACGAGGTCAGCCAAATTGTCTCTTCTTCACTCGCGGAATGGCCTTCACTTTATCGTCAGAGCGGTAACGCTGAAGACGAAGCAAATGGAATAAGCAGAACGAGCGAATGGAACATGCACACTTAAACTACGCCGCCACATATGCCCCCTGTAAGCTGCGAGCTGTTCTGTGTCGAGCAGGTATTGCGATTCTTCTCCCCGCAGTCACAGCCAAGTGACTAAGCCATGGACTCTCGCGTACTAACTGGCGCTCGTAGCCGACTGCAATAAAAGGACAAAAAAGTGTAGTAGCCGAGTACGTAGCACGAGTGACTCCAGCCCATTGGACTACCAGACACGAGTTCAGATCGTGCCGGTGGCGGTAATTTCTTTTCTTTAATCTTTTATACTCAGTTTTGTGGAACGCAGAAATCAATGAATCGCTAGGAACTTAGCTGTTAAAAAATGTGTCATGTTTTGGCGAGCATATGTGAAAACTGGTGTTTTTTGTGAGAGCAGAGGGCTTTAAAAAGCCGTGCGGTCTAACTTATCCCACTCGAAGGAGTACATGCCGTCCTAACGCAAATTTTTATTATTTTTTATTTATTTGTTTGTTTTCAAGGGATGGATGTACATTCACACATCACGAGGAGCGCAAAAGGCTACAGCCTGACGAGGCCGTTCCTCCCAAAGTAGCTTGCACGGAAGTCGGGGGCAGCACACATCACAAAATCAAATAAAAATAATATAGATACAATATTTTCCGATACAATGCAGAAAATGAACAACATTGCTAGCACAATTTTCGAAGCCCCCAAAAAAGAAAACGCTATCATAAAAGAACTGAAAACATACACCCACATACGATACACTAACAATGTTACTACATATTTTAGAAATCAGCAGGAAAGATTGAAAAAAGGCGTTACATGCACACGTTTACTAGAGCCAAAGAGCTCAACTAAAAGTGCACAGACGTCAAGAAATACAACTTTAATACAGAAAGTTACTCAACTTAAGCATAAAAGACACGCGTTATTAAAGTAAGAAACACAAACGTAACACTATTTCCACGAAAATTATACTGTCTGCTACCGCATTGTAATCTGGACACATCTTTGTAACAATACCTCAAGCAAATGTTTTTGCCACAGTTTTATGGATATAATTTTATGGACCTAATCTTATTGTTATTAATAAAAATGTCTATTACCTGATATTACGTTAACTGAATGCCATAATTCATTCTAATTCTGGGCTTTCTACAATGTTTACATCTCATGGGGTACGCTATATGAGGTGAATGTTCTAGATTCGGAAATAGGTCGGGGTGTTCATAAAACATATCGTTGATATCCTGCGCGCGTCTTAAAATAACTACTTCGTAGATTTTTAGAATGTCCAGTCGTCTCCACTGTTGTTCTGTACTTTCTCTATAGGATAGATTCGCAAAAGCCCTGATAGGTTTTTGTAGTGCGAGTAAAGCATACAAATTTGAATTTGTAGTAGTTACCCAAATCAAAGAAGACTACAGTGCAACAAGAGCTGCTCAAGAGAAAAATAAAACCGCTTTTTAAGCCAACAGGGTAACAAACACCTAAGTTTCCATAGAATACCGACAGAAGGCGATAGCTTCATACATATGTGAGTTACATGACCATTCCATGGCAATGTATATTAAAAATAACACCCAAGAAACATATTGAGGGCCCAGTTCAGGAATGGATTCCCGAAACTGAAGCACTGGACCAAAATCTACCCGCTTATTTCTTGCTTTAAATATCCCGCATTTTGTCTTATTGACATTTATTTCTACGTTTATTTCCCATTAGTCATTTCGATAATTCCTTAATCCACAAATTTGAAATATTGGTAATGATTTTGAGGTTGGGTCCTGTAACGAAAACATTAGTACCATCTGCGTACAGATAAATTGATGGGGTACGGGGTATATAAACTACATCATTAATATACAGCAAGAATAACAGTGCCCCAAGATAGATCCTTGAAGAACACCATTCCGTGTCGTTCTGAAACAGGATGTAACACCATTTACAATGGTGCATTGTTTTCTAGAATCTTAGTAACTACTAATAAGGTCAAGTGATAAACCTCTTATCCCATAAAATGGTAACTTGCGGATCGACGTGTCGTCTTTAACAGAATCCAACGCGTTCCTTAAATCTAGAAACAAACCAATTGTAAATAATTCATTTGCTATGTTGTTTATTATCTCTTCATTTAAACCATGCAGTGCCATTTCAGTAGACTATCCTTTTTGAAAACCGTATTTGTCTTTCACAATTACTTCTTTTTTATTCTTTTTTTATTTAAAAAAATCAGACGTTTATTTATCACATTTTCAGGCAATTTCGAGAATACTGAGAGGACAGAAATAGGGCGGTAATTCCCAAAATTGCTGCATTTACCGCCGTTGTGTACCACTGAGAACATAGCGATTTTTAGCTTTTCAGGGAAAATCCCTTCTGTGAGCATCTGGTTACTTATGTGACTGAAAGCAGGTGCAAATATATCTCCTACATATTTAACTGTTTCCGCTTTAATGTTGTTGGTGCCGGTTAAGCATTTATTTTGTAAATGCTTTATGAACTAGAATATTTCATTAAGGTTTCTAGCAGATAAAAAACCTTGATGCCAAATTGTTGTCAACCAGATATGCTGTAGGGTCTACTTCAGTCGAATAGTTCTTTACTTAACTTACTGTAAGGAAGTACTCATTTATATTATTTATTTCACAGGGACACACCGGAAAAAGAAGCACCGTCCTCTTGCATTTCAAGTGGGACTCTTTTATGTGATGTCTAAACCAACCAATTATAGCTTCTTCAAATTTGCTCTACTAATCGCTTGTGACTAAACATTTTGCATAGTAATTTTCGTTTGCTTTTTTGAGATTAGCGGTCAACCTATTTCTAGTCCGTTTATACAGGGACCGAGTATTTATATGCCTACATTTGAGAAACTTAACGAACAGTTTGTGTTTATCTTTTAATATTTTGGACATTTCCTTATTTACCCAGGGCTTCTAGGCTTTCGTATATACGTAGTGAAAGAAGCTTTACGGAACAACCTTGAAATAATTGTTCTGAAATTTTTCATAGAATACATCACATGCTAAGCTACGATTGTTTTCACCATATACATCTGACCAATTTGCTCTCATTACCAGGTCTCAAAATACCCCTAAAGTTTCCTCGTTATTAAAATCTTGCTTCACTTCCTCAATAAGGCACTGTTTGAGCGTCTGTTTCGAAATATTTTAACATTAGGACCAAGCCCAACAGTGGTGCAAGGTTAAAATTTTTTAAAAAGCTCATGGTAAAATTTCGAGCAAAATGATCTTTCCAAAGTTGTGCTAATAATTGGGAGGGTCCAGCTAGATAGTAATAGTCCAGCTGAAGATATTAACACTGAGTATTTCCATTGACTTGAACAAATAAAGTTTTCTAAAGTCATAAAAAAATAAAGAAACTGTCAGCATTCAAGGGCATTGAATATTGAATGCTTTATAGAAACTAATCCATTTGTATCTTTTTATCATGGTATTAGACCTGTTTTCTATGCGAAGGTAAGGCTGGGTGTTAATTTTTTGAAGCGTTTTTTTTACAGAAATATTGTCACGAAGCCAAGACGACAAGTTGTCTCGCAAGAAAAACAAGTTTACTGGGGCGAACATTTGTTCCCCTAACAAATCGAACAATACACTGGGGGCGAAGTAACAGTCAACAAATTCTCTGCTAGCGAAGGAGCAGTCAACAAAGTGACGTGGGTAGGCGCGTGCAGGCGAATCGAATAGCGCTTTGTCTGCTCTGCGGGCCTTTATGTCTTGTCGCGAGTATTTCTCGAACCATCGAATTATATACAGAACATTGTGGATCAAAGAGCATTATCCTAGTCTAGTTACGTAATTTCTCAAGGCTCTCTCTATCAAAGCAGGTAACACGTGCGGCTTAAAATATAAAGAATAGAACACTCGCTTCACTCGGCTTACCGATAACGCAGAAACCACAGCCCGGCGTAGCCGGTCCCCAAACACAAAACATAAATAATCAAACCCAATGCGTTGTTCGCGGAAAATTATTTATCAAGTTTAAGAATGCCTTTTGATATTTTTCCACAATTGCAGAACGTTTGCTTGCGTTATCACATATGGCTGCACAGTGTCCCAGGTGAGTTGTCAGGGGAGGGCTTGTATTTCTTTACGTAGGAAGAACGGTCAGGTAAAATAGTGGTTTCAAAACAAAAACGTGCTATGAGCCTAAATTTTTTTAGCCATACTTTTTATTTATTTATTTATTATTCATTTATTTTTTATATCTGTACCCTCGTGACCCAAAGGGCATTATTGAGAGTTGTGCATTAGGAAGTTCGAACGGTTACAAGCATTTGATACATGTGAGTTAAGTTATTTATTACTGCCTCCATATTTATATTTCTCAGAAAACCAGCATTCGTGAATCTAGAAGTCGCACATCAGCTTACTACACCTCTAGGTAACCTTAGAAATGTACGTCTGCGCTGAGATTGACGAAAATGTTTAGCAGGAATACCTAAATTAAGAAACTACAATAAGCCTGTATACAGTTAAAAATCATCTCGGGCCAGCTCCACTAATGTGAAACCCGGTGCGGTGGATGCATTGCATGCATTGTATGAGGGCATTGTATGAGGGCATTCTTGGCGCCTTGGCAATTTCGCTGACGGAGATGAAGCAATTGGGGGGTAGAGCTATTCAGCTTAGCTTTAAACGTATGGTGTCTTTGAACAACGAGCGATTTTGCGCGAGGCGTTGGAAAACGAGTATCCCGGTCTGTTCTTGTAAGGGACGTTTTTTTGCCTCAAAAATAAAACGTTCAAGCACTATGCGTTGGAAGTCGAGTATCTTGATGTGTTAGCAATGTGACTATATGAATCAACCACAGGAGACGCCGACAGAAGGCGGCGACATCCGGGACGCCGAAGGGGTCCGCCCCTATAACGTACCGAAGCTTGCACTTAGTCGCGCAAGGCTTGAAGTATACCGAAGTTGCAGGATATCTTTCTATGTAAGTATTGAAGGATACAGCAACCCGGATTGCATTAGGTTTGAAAATGTTTATTTACACGGCGCGTGATTGCTTTTCATTGTGGTTGTAGCCACCATAGTCATATTTGTATGTGGGCCAGGGTTGTTTTGTTGGCAGGCTTTTACATTTCTACCAAAGTGGAACGTGTCAGCGCGCGCTAGAACAGGTGGCAACAGGCTTCGCGAGCTGGGCGTCTGTAGCGATAGTAGTCTTTTGCTCCCCCTCGGGGTGCGGACGCACATCAACTATTTTCTCGATATTTTTGCATGCGCAACGTGCAAGCCTTGACGGGCGCTCCTCGGGCCGCGAGTGTTCACTTGCTCGGTATATGGCGGTAGTAAATACTAGCAGGGATTTTGTGACAACATCACACACATTACGGCTACAAACTGCAGCTCGGCAATCATAGACTAAAATAACAGCAACGTCTGAAGTACGTCGCAAGATATGTTTATATAGCTTCCACAAATAAAGTACTAACAACATGTAGAGTGCTTTTCCATTGTCAAATAATGTCCGAAAATATTGTACCTGCAACAAATTCTTAACATCGCAAATTTGATAAAAAATGCATGTACTTGAGATGTCTAGCGAATATACTGCCGGGACACATTCAATCTTTTTGGAGCATCCCTCAGTTGTTAGTGGTTTGCTGGGTAGAAGTCACAAAAACTTTATTAATAGTAAGGGGGCGCTATCGCTCTGGGAGGTGGGGTGTGAAATGGAGGGTGCAGGGAAAGGGAAAGCACCTAAGATATTCACAACTTCACATAAAATGGTCCTTGTCATGTTTAAGTTTACTCAGCCTTGTCAGGTTTCACATGGCTTTCCGTTGAGTCGCTGCAGCATGCATGAGGGAAATCAATTTATATCATTATTACACAAGTTTGATTGGCCGTGGGCTAAGGCGTGCTCGGTGATCTGTTCAAGAAATGAAGGCCCTGTTCTTACTCTCTGTAGGTGTGCTACCTCTGACGCTAGTGGGGGGCCATCGCTTGGGAGTCCGCCACGACCATCGCTAAAATAAGAGCCTTTCCAAAGTAAATGGAGCAAGTTCGGCGTGCAACGGGTGCTGCAGTAGGGGCAACGTTGCGGGACGGAACAAGCTGTTGCTCTCTACTTTTGCACAATATGAGGGGTCAGGGCTCAGTTTGTATAGATTTTGTTAGCCTTGATTTCGCCCGGTGTGTGAGGGCTTTTGTGTACTAAGAATGCCGACCGGAGTGGCATCCCTCAGGCGTTGGCGGCTTTGAATCTCGAAGTTTTTCAGTTTATTCTGCCAGTCTGGCTGAAGCTGAAGGACGGTCGGGTGCTGGTAGCCGTGGGAGGAGTGTGGAGCCTCCCCCTGGCAGCGGCGTGTGCCGATCCGTTACCTTGCGCTTCGATGGGTTGCCCAGGTGTTTAGACAACGCGGAGGGTGAAACATTCCGTGAGGAGGTTGTTCGTGGCTGTGGGATACAGCGAGGTGCACTATTCAGTTCTCGAATGGCCAAGTAAGAATCGGTTATGACGCGGAATTTTCTGTGCATGTTGGCGTCAGAATGATCACGGATGGTTTGAATAGCCCATAGTATGCGGAGAAGTTCGGGCTCTTCAGCTAGTTCAAGGTGTTGGCGATGTATCGCGATCCCTTCAAAAATGGCCAGTCAGGGGAGGTCCATGCTATGGCTGGTTCAGTTCCGTTTATAGCAGCATTTGTGAAGATGTCTACTTCATCATCTGCTTTGTCAGCCACTAAATTTCGGACATATTGTTCATCCCTACTGAAACGTTCCGTATATACGGAATTATGGGAATACGGAGTTCATACGGAGTTTGATGCCCCCAAGCGCCCCTAAAGTAACTATTAGATTAATAAAAAGAAGAATCATGTTCGTTCACACAATAAGAACTTTTGGCGTTGTTTTCGTGTTTTTTCTTCAATAATAAGCAAAATTACGCTCCGTATGTGTTCCGTATGCTCCGTATATACGGAATTCATCGGACAATGATTGGTGGTTCTGGTATACTAGAGAAAAATTGATGGCAAATTTTTCGTCAGGTATGCAGCATTTTATTTTCATGTGTTTTTTTTAAATATTCCTTGTTTTGTGGCAGCGTTGTGTCATTGTAGGAACGCACTCCGTTTTCCCATATTTGCGTATATACGTAACCTTTCAAGAGGGATGGGCCGCTGAGATTGGACGGCCGCGGGGGATACTAATCGAAGGGTAGTCCCACGGCGGCATGGCCGCTGGAAAGCTTGCATAGTGAAACTTGTTATTCATGTTGTCCCATGAACAAACCATCTTGCCTTGGGGAGACTTTTCCAAATGATGTTGAAATCGCAGTTTGGTATCTTCAAGGAAGTCTTCAAGAGGAAAAGGTGGTACAGCTTGCAGAAGGGTATCCACAGGAGTGAATTTGAGGGATGGGGCACTGATTGTGCCAAAGAGGAGTAAATTATTGTGTGGAGGGGCATCAGGTGATATGGCCGCGAAAGTGCCCAGGGAAGCCATAGGAGAAGCTTCCATGTGTAATCGCGCGTCCGGGGATTGTACACACTTGCTGGTGTGCTCCCCCATACTGGTTAGAGGCGGGTGACGGAATGTAGCGGATTACTCCAGGTCGCCTTCAAACATGCCATCCATTGGCGGGGGCTGTTAGAACGGCTATCAGGAAGGCCAACGAGGCGAATGGTGCCGTTAAGAGAGTTGAGCTGGATATCTGCTATGTGTAACGAAATAGCTTGTTCTTGGTTCGTGCGGTTTGTGCCAGCAACACTAAGAAGTTCGGTTTTATGCGGGCACAATTGCAATGGTTACTGAGAGAGGAAGTGGTCGCTGCTGAATACAGCAGCCTGTAGCTTCGTCTCCATATGTTCCTTATTGTGGTAATCCTTTGCCTCAGTCTATACCAGAATATCATCGCCGTAGAACGGAAATCAGCGACGGTGTCTTGTTCAAGCGTACGCGCAACACGGTTCAATGCCAAACTAAGCAGGACCGGTCCGAGGATGGAGCCTTGTGGAAAGCCTCCGTCGAGACAGAAGAGGGACGCTTGGTATTTCGATGGGGTGAGACAGATGGGTCGATGCTGGAGGAAACTCGTCATCCTGTTTTGGGCTTTCTGACTTGGGAAAGCAAGCGACAGTTCCTACAATATACCTGCCTAAAAAACATTGTCGAATGCCTTGTGCATGTGCAGTGCAAGAACGTAATCAGGCACAGCCATTTGAGCGGTCGTAATAATGACGCAGCGAGAAGCCACAGGTAGTCGTGGGTGCTGAAATGAGGCTGGAACCCCGTGAGGGCGCGATGAAACCAACGGGAGTGCTCGAGGTGATGTACTGGCCTGTTGATCAGGCGTTCGTTAGAGTTTACGTATGACAGGATTCAAAGCTACGTGTCAATTATTTTTCGGATTGGTGGAATCGGCCGGGCTCAAGGGTGGGGTGAACACAAGTCAAACGAAGTATGTCGGGGACTTCTCCAGAGTTTCATTGTTTATTGGTAACGCTAAGGAGAGCATCCAAACCTTGAGATTGGTGATACCGTTTATTTTACCATTTTATGTGGTTCTGACCCGGCGCCTATTTTGGGCTATCCTTTGAGAGAGCTCTCAGCAATTCACCTGTGGTAAAACGATGCTCGAGCTCCCAAAAAGGGGTGAGCAATATCTATCACAGGGAGGCGCAGAAGAACTATTGGATCATCCACAGCAAGGGAAAAGAAGGTGCGGATGAGTGTAGATTCCACTTGAGAATAATCTTGTTTAAGACGCATCTGCTCAATGATAGGAAGTCGTAATTTTTTGCGTCCATTCATGCTACGGAAAACACTCCAGAGACGAGTAAGTGCTGGCTTGCGTCCGAGTTCTTGACATAAATCGTGCCAATTGTTTTGTTGTACAGTGAGCTGACATTGGCGGATGAGGGTATAGGGATGCTTCAACTGCACGAGGTGACAATGACGCTGACCACACGCCTGACAGCGTTACGTGAGATGTTCAGCCTTCTTGAGCAGTTTCAATATGTGTGCAACAGGATGTTCCATCTCTACGGTACTGGTAACTGTTTCTGTTGACACGGTTTGAGATGCCATAGGAGATGTGACAAAATCTTCAAATATAGTACTAGGGTGTGCGGGAAAACATTGTCTTAAGGTTTCCCAATTATTATGTTGCACAGTGCAGCGACTACGATTCTTCTTTCTATTGAGATAAACATGAATCGGTAAATGGTCACTACCCTTCCAATAGTTTTACATTCCTCTAGTTTAATATTATCGTAAAACGTTTTCGCACCTTTAGCCATTCACTTGCCTGTTAAGGATGAAAAAAACAGTGGTACAAATTAAACGGAGCATAAAGGATAAAATGCTTTAACACTGGAACGATTCCAACAGCCCACCTACCAACTTGCGTCTTGCATTGTTTCTGCCGTAGGGCGAGGCATTGATCATTTAAAACCTTCTCAAAGTTGGTGGTCAAGTGCTGGTAAAGGGGAAAAAGGCTGCAGAGGGACCTTCTCTGTTGATGCTTCAATTTCGCTTGTCCAACCAATTATTTAATCGTCAGGGATTTAATATATTACCTACCCTTGAGGGCCTGTTGCCTTCCTCTTTGGTGGTATGTGTCTGCAAGGTGTCTGCATCCAGTTACTTTTGAAAAAAGGAAAACTCATCGTAAATTTCATCAAGGCTTTGAGAAATTTTTCTTCTTCTGAGTGAGCGAGCTTTTTTTCACCTGAGTATTTCTTGAATATGCAACATTCGTTTAAATTTGCCAAAAAGTGGAATAAAAGTCGTGACAAGTCTAACTACCACATGTAAAACCAATCCGAAAGTTATAATTACGGCCTTTTTAGTTTGAAATCTTTGTTCATCTGGTTAGCAATAAAACAAATCTAACTAAATATTGTCTAACGTAAAATGATATACCCGTTTTTACCACTTCATGCCATTATAAAAGCTATCTTGTCTTAAAAGTTCGAAATAAAACAAACAAATGTCATGAATAACTAAGGAAATGGGTGACGTTTTTTCGAACAATGATCCAATTCAAAGAATTCCTAATGACTACGAAGTGATGACTCGGCTGGTTTCTTAGCCGGCGTGAGCTTAACACAACAAATTTTCGGTGAAGCACACGAGCGTTTTTAACTAATGAGTTAGTGCAGTTTCATTGGGGCTATCCATTAGTCACGTTTTTTACTTAGTTTGCTTTTGACGACTACAATCTTTTGTGGAAATGTATAAGGTAGCTGGCACATGCATGTATTCTGCTTCGGGGCATTGTGGAGTGTCCAAAAGTGTTTCAATTTATATTTTTTTACTGCAACTATAAGCATGTCAGGAATCGTGTACCATACATTGTGATGAAGGGTTATTTTTTATTTATTTTTATTTTTATTTATTTATACTGTCAACCCTCACTTGAGGGTCATTACAGAGAGGGAAGCATAAGATATGGAAAGCAAGTACAGACATTGATACTTTCAGCAACTTCCAACGATAACACAATAGCATATTCATTGCTCGGCGAAGTAAACATCAAGAGCGCATTCAAATTTCTTAACGGCAGAGCTTCCAACAATATGTCGCGGCAATCTGTTCCATGCTTCCATGACATCGGGAAAAAAAGATTTACGAAAGACGTCCGTGCGAGCACCGAAGGGGCGAACTGCCGCGTCATGGTTGATCCGGCTGCTGAGCTTTTCGGGGGGTGTACGTAAATCCTTCTATCTATTTTTTTTACCTTGCATTATCTGAAAAATACTTGTAAGCGCTGCTTTTGTCGCCTGGTTTCTAGAGATTGCAAACCGCTTAGTTTTAACATCTCGGTAACCGAATCTGTCCTTTGATACTTCGAACATATATATCGTGCGGAAAGTCTCTGAATTCGTTCCAGTTTTCCTATTAAATCCTTTTGGTGGGGCTCCAGGCAGCACAAGCATATTCTAAAACAGGGCGCACAAATGTTTTATATGCAAGCAGCTTGACGTCTTTCGTAGAATTCGGTAATTTAGCACGCAAGAAACGCAGTTTTCTGTAAGAGGCACATCATACTTTCTTGACTTGTATACGCTATTTCAAGTCATTCGTAATATGCACTCCCAAATATTTAAATGCACACACCTGCGGTAAATAATTAGTTCCAATACTGTAGGTAAATGGTAGAACGTGTTTCTTGTTAGTTATGTGCGTATATGTTGTCTTAGAATAATTTATTTTCATCTCCTTACCCATGTTAAATCACCAATGTTCATATTATATCACCATATACCTATGATCATATTACTATTACGATCATAAAAGAAGAATAACAAAGGGAATGCACCACTTTGCCTAAAACCACATGAATAATGCACAGCCACTGTATTTTATTTTTTCGTTCCCGTAGTGAAATGAGCCTGAAGAAATCCAGGTACATCACTGGCAATAGATAAGATGGATGTCGGCACTTTCGATGCATGTTTGTCATTAAGAAACAAATGTAATAATTACTCCAAACAACGACTTGATTGTAAGCGTTCCTAAAGTTGCGTAGTACATTTGGCTGCTTCAGCAGGAGTGTCTAGGATAGACGAAGAGGAGCAGGTATGTACGTGTGATGATATTGGTGGCTAGTCATCAGAACTAGACTTCCAGAAATGAGACAGGCGCTTGAGAATCATTATGAAGACGTACACAAACTTCCTCGGCGCCGACGTTTGGTCTGAATCACACCGTATTGCTGTCCTCAATCTCCTCACAAGGATTTTTTCACTGCAGCGCATCAGAGGGTAGGATCACGTTTAGGGGGAAAAGTCCTTATGTATATATATGATCATATTTCTTCTTCCTCTGCTTGGATATGCGTTGATTTAAGGAGGATTATTTTAAGTAGTTTCTTTTGTAATTTCAATCACATAAACCTTTCCCAAGTGAATGCCTTGGTCGGCTTCTTCGCAGTGTTTTTCTAAGGCGTTCGTATATCGATATCTTACGTTATTTGGGTGTGTGTAAATGTCGTTTCTAGAAGTGAAGGGTTTCCCGAAAGTACTTGATGGTGCATTACGCACGAGTTATGTTGTAAATGACGCCTTGAGCTTTTAATTATTTGAGAAATTACTTTTAGTAAGGAGACCAGTAATCTACAAGTTGACATGAGTATGTGGGTGACTAGAGTGACTTCCTGTTTGAACAAAGCCATGTATTGACTCATTTCACTCTTTCCAATTGAGGTGGGTAGTTTGGTAACGGATTCGAGAGGAGGTGGCGGAGTATGATGGGAAGGTTTGTGACCCATGGCGCCGAAAGAATAATTTTTCCGGTCGTTGTAGTTTGCTGAAGACGCCTTAGGGCGCAGGGAGCAAAGTTCTAGGTGTTTCAGTTTTATTTTAGGTTGGTGATAGGTTTTTCTCTGTTCATTTTACCGTCTCCTTTTGTTGAGCATACAGTTGTTCTGCGTTGAAGAGCCAATGCTAGAGAACTGTGATTCCGAACTGTATCATAGCAAATAAAAAATAAAGTCTAGCCATGATTGTCGTTTGCATGTGTGGGCTGGGAAATTTTTTTGTTGTCCTCAATGTGGCTGCACGATCAATTTAGCTCACCATAATACGAGGAGATGGAGAACGCCTTTGTGTTCCTACTTGTCACAGAAAAGCATCCCAATCACAGGAGCTCCACCATATACAAAGAAATGGCCACCGCCCTGCCCTGCGAAAGCGGATCTTCAGCGAACATTTTGTGACCCGCTACACATACTGACGTGGGAGGATGTGAAATGTTCCTCGTTGTCTCTGCGGACTTGTCACTTGCGCTAGGCTTTCCTGACGGCACAGTCTAACGCAAGCGCTAGCCCTCGAATGATGTCAAGACCGTTTTCGCGCGCAGCTGAAAACTAAGTCTTTAGCAGGAACCTATAAGGTGTTCCCATTGATCACAGGCGCCATATCATGTTTCGTGCGAATAGATGCCTGTTTTGTGTTTTTTAGGAAACACAAAGCTCTATGTTGTATGACTGATTACACAGAAAGATTGTACGAAGCTTCTCTAGTGAGAAATTCTTATTTCTGTCTGCGTTGACACCATGCGCCCTTTGTCTTGGTAGAGAGTTGCTGGGTGCTACCTGGAATATTTGTTTACGACGCCAAATGTCCCGACCAAGGAGAGGCTAACAGCTTGGCTGTAAGTATTAACCGACACAAAACGCTACCTACGATTTAAGTCATACCCCTCAGTTTTGCACAACCCTTCTGTAGTTTTGGCTCTCCTACGCAGGACAAGATATGTATGCTCGGCAAAATACATGTAAAAATACTTGTGTCACAGTACTAAAGGAAAGAGAAAGGCTACACCAGTAATTTTATTCACACCTCCAATGCCGTACTCAGGTGTGGAACCAGACAGTTTCGAGTGACATGCAAAAAATGTTTGCTTCAACGGCGACGCTCAGCAACCGTTCCCCTACGTCTACCGCCTCTCGCTCGCCTGGTGACCCACTTGCATCTGGGTGCTGTCTGCGGAAGGGGCAAGCAAATGACATCATGAATTCTCCTATGTAAAGGTCTCCCCGTGGCGCAAATTCTCGCGTCAACCCTTTAAAACTTTTTGCCACGGGTAAAAGAGGCCCTGAAAAAGAAACAGTCCTAAAGGTTACAAAACATGCAGGGCACAATGCCCCGCTAATTCAATGAAAAACTCCTTTATATTGCGAAAACACTCCAACAGTACCCACGCCACGTCCAGAAAAGCTGAGAGAAACGAAAGGCGTGACCTTTCAGCTAGAACAAAGGGTTAATCAGCCTTTATTGTCCCTTTAAGGCTTTAGTAGGCTTCCTTTCCCCGTGTGTAGTATTTCTGCACATTAGTTGGACTGCGCAATGCAGATAACCTACTACTGCTTTTGAGCATGTGCAAGAAAAATTCGGACACTTGTAGATTAGCCGTCTAATTAAAGGTATGTATTGTTCGTGCAGCACAGGCATTGTAAAGTCTATTAGAGTTTCTGTCAATAATTTTGGGACATCCTAAACTGCTGATGTGATGCTGCTACCCATTGTTATGCCAAACTTCGCGCCCATCAAGCATTGTAATAATGGCAAAACATGTATTAAATTGGTCAAGCGTACCCTAAAGCCGTTAAGGTCACGCATAACAAACCCAAGAGGGCTTTTTATGTTCCGCTTTTTGAGCTTAAAATTTCATTACTCATTATTTCTGCTTGAGAACCGAATCGGGGTGTCAGTCTCACCGCAATGTTTTTCTTCTGCACAGTAAAACATTACACCCTAAATTCAATCCCGGGAGCAATTGTCTCTGCAACCTTGAACAAATGTCAAAATACTGGTTAAACAAAACAATTCATATGTACAGTACTAACCCGAGACTGAAGATATACCTACTTTTTTTTATATCAATACTAAAGGTTTTATAGTGACACAATTTCCCGCTATTAGCTTGCTTTTAACATTTTTACCAGTAATATCTACATTATACGGGATTTCTTTTATCATCAGGCTGTGTCTAGTGAACCACATATTTTCATATGATGTTTCTGGGTATTAATGCAACTGTTATCTGCTCTTTAATTGCAATTTCTTGACGTGAGCTTTTCTCAGCTTAATCATATTTTTATAACTATCATGGTACGTTTCTGTGTGCTAGTGGGTTTGGATCATTGCGTGCTTAGCCTGTGTATTGTCGAAAGGAGTTATTTCTCTTCAAAGTGAAAGGTTAACCTAGTATCCTGGTTCTGGAGTTGGCAGCTTATTTCAATTTTTTCTCTTGTTTTTTTATCATTCAAATAAAAAACCAGCTGCATTGTCCTCTTATGATGATTTATACTTCCCATGATTCTACTATGTTAGGATTAGCTAGTTATATTCTATGCGTTTAATGAAAGCGGTTAGTTTAGGATCATTAACCATTTGTTAGCCACGACGGTTTTCTGTCGTATTTACATAATTGTTTTTATTGTATTATGTGTCAAGGGGGACCTCATCAGCAGCTCTAATGAGGTGGTCTTTTGTAGAAATGAAGGTTAAATAAACATTTGTTTTCATTGCTCTAATTTATAAAGGAGAGTTATTTTGTGATCTTTTACACTCATAAAAAATTCTGCATCACGCATTTTTCTCACCATTTTTGTCCACGCCCGGCCTAAAATAGAGCTCATCCTCACTTGCAGCTGAAGCAGCAGTATTCGTACTTCGCATGTCAGCACTAAACACACAGTATATATGGTATGAAACATCATAACAGTGTAAGCTCAATTTTTGCTGGTCATTTAAATGTTATTGCTCTTGAGAATGTAGCTCAATGCGTGGTGTCGTGTTGTAGATTATATATTGTGGCTGCAAAGTCTAACATGATTTAAAAATACCGGTTAAATCCCAGGTGTAGTTACTGTGTGTAAAAGGTGCCGAATATTTTTCAAATTAGTTTAAATTCGTTTAATTATTTCCAAATCAACATATTGTCTGTCGAATTAGCCGTATTTGCAGTAAAATATTTTGAGCAACTACTCAGCTAATGAATGTTTACAGGAAAGCTTTTTGCTGTTTGATATGCACGTTCTTAGAAAAAATGTCATTAGTAAAGGGCAAAACCCATGCAGTATGAAAAGTAGCAAACTAGCTAAAGCTACCGGTCATAAAAAAAGTGCTGATTCTTTTTAAAGAGCTTTTATATTGCAATACTTGTAATATTTAAAATGGTTTTAAAGGTTTTTAAGCCTATTTTTAAGATAAACATTTCGGAGTTTGTAGGTGAATGTGCTTGTACAAAAACACACAAAAAAGAAACCCGCGCTAGAGTTACAAAAATAATGGATTTAGTACGGATGGCATCGTGCGCGCGAGCATTTGAACACTGTTTTTTGGGCGCGAATGAGGTATTTTCCACGGTTCTTACAGCGCGTGTGATAGTTGGTGTTATTTGGGGTTCGCTAAGAGAGCGGTGGGATAAAATTGACCATCTTAGTTTTCCGTGCATAATACCACCCAAGTAAAACATTATTGCAAAAAATTTAACTTTAAGAGTGCAATGCTTTATAAAAAACAGGTTTGCGAAGGCACTGAGGGGTGCCTTTGAGATGGTGCGCATAGCTTTTTTTCTGCAATAGAAGGAGCTTGTTGATTTAAAGGAATGGTATGTTGATTTTTAAAACGTGACAGTATCTACGCTGCGAAAGAAGTGCGTTGCATTACAGCAGCTTTAATTTCTTCGGTAGAAAAGTTCGAAGCCTTCTTAGAGTGGCAACTGCGTGCTAAATCCTCTTAATATTCATTTCAAGATGCTTTTTCCACCTCATCATGTTTTATTTTGTTCGGTAGCATAGCTCGAAGCCTTGTTAGAAGCCTTGTTATAATAACTTTGTAAGAAACCTTTCAGCATTCCTATCCCACGTCAGGTGTTCTAATAAGACTCCAAGGCTTTTTACTCTAGAAACTTTCCCAATGGCGGTATTCTTTATATGAAGCAGTTACTAATATTTAGAATGCGATTGATGGCTGTGAAAAGCACGGCATTGGTATTGGAGGAATTGAAAACCAATGCATTAAATTCATTTCGTATACCTTATTTATCAAGAATAGACTAAGGCAGACTAATTAATGTGTAGTATTACTCAATGTAAAAAAACAGGATAGTGTCATCTGCATAAATAACATAGGTTGTCGTTTCATCGCTGTTTAAATTGTAGTTATGAAGCGGAAAATTTCGTGTCCCCGGGATATAATCCCATTTTTACAGATATTTAACTAATCAACAACCTGTAATGTTATGACTTCTGCAGTGAGATTTAGCTTTATTCCTAAACTTGATAAATGAAAGTTTAATTAATTTGTGGCAGAATAATTTGACCATATATATCAGCTGACATTGGAGCATCAATAAACTGAATCATGGCAGCGAACTTGAAAAGCAGACATTTTTCATATCTAACCGTGTATCGTATTGTTTATATATGCTTGTGAGCTGTCGCACCATTCGCGAAGTGAGGATGGGCTACCCTTCTTTTACTATTTGGGTGGGTACATTTGTCGAAAACACTTTAGGGTTGGTGTTTTAAGTAGCACGCTAGGATAAGCTTTGTCTGAAAACACTTTTGAAACTGTCTTTTGGGGCGTCTGTCTTTTGGGGTGTGTCAGAAAGGGTTCTACGGTGGTGAAGCATACTAGCATGAAGCATGAAGCACCTTATCGAAGCACCCTATATGTTCTAAAATCTTAAGCTAAAAGTGTGCTCCTGCGGCGACAAGCTGAAAGCACCCTTAAGAGTATAAAAATGTGTACAGCAGCAGAATTGTGTACGTGTCAAATGTAGCAGGGCTATCATTATATTGTATCCACTCAATTTGGCATTATGTTTGTGCTCATTGAACCTGATTATAAAATATGCAAGGAAATATTTTCTAAAATATTGTGCAATCTCGCCTGCATACCCATGTTTGTGTTGTAACTTTTCCGTGCAGAGCCAGTAGGTTTTTTGTGGCTAAATTTAATTTTGTTGAATAATTTCCTGCGCAGGCTGTCTCGATCAGTGTAGTTCTCATTAATTCCTTGTTGGCCGTTTTCAGGAGAAGGCTTACGAGATTGCAAGAAATTTATTTCATGCTCGGCCGAGCTTCCAGCTACCATCGTGGACTTTGGTAATCAAACAATTACGACATTAAAGATCACTGCTCTGCTAAAGCGTGACACATATAATGCGTGTTGAAACTTTTTACAGAAATATTAAGGTGCAAATATGAACGGCCTTGCGAGAACCCATGTCGCCGTTGGACTGCCCGAGAAGAGTGTAGAGAAGCCGAAGTAGAAATATTTTTTTGATGTTTTGGTCGGAGTCCTTCCTCTTGTTTTAACACTTTGCAAAAAAGAGGACGGAGGAGTTCTAAATGTGCTGTCCGAACAGATACCTGTCCCGAATATAGCCAAAGCGTAACAATTTTTAAATGTGGTAACTTAAAATTCGGCTGGACGTAACACATGCCGCAAGTCTTCGATATATGCAATATGTTTATTAGACGCGACGCATCTCTTGCTCTGGGGTATGTCCCTCCTGCGTCGTCGGCGTCCGCACACCACCTGCGCATGTGCAACTCTCCCCCGTTGTTCTCTCCGACAGCTGGCGAAACCCTTTCACTCCGTCTCATTATCATTAACAACAACAGCTGCGCGCGCGCGCTTCGCTCCGCTCGCGTCTGCTCCGGCGCGCAGGTGCACGCATGCGCGACTCTCCTCTGCTGTAATTTCTCCAACAAGGTGGAAATTTGGGCTGGTTGGTACATTTTTTGATGAGCGAAAAAAAAACAGCGCGAAGAACGGGACAAGGAAGGACAAACGGACGAAGCGCTGACTAACAACCAAATGCTTTATTTCCGCGCACGGCTATAAAGGCATCGAAGAAAAGGGGGGGGCGACACAAACACACACAAGCTTGAAGATTACTAGGCGAGGGGTTCAGATAGATAACTTATTTCTTTTGATAGTAAGGCCAATGATGGGGCACTCACGCACGTATCACCGAGCTTCTGAATTCTGTGCGCCTCGCTAATCTCACGAGTTCGTTGGTCCCTGTACTTTTTTTATTATTTCGCACTTTTCAAATAAGGGCTTGCACCCGCATTGTCGACAATGGTCAGAAAGATGACTGGTGGGAACGCCTTTTAACGTGTTCGCATGTTCGCGCAGGCGGTCATTAATGCATCTGCCTGTTTGGCCTACATAGCATCGACCACACGGAGAAAAAGGGATTTCGTACACAACGTTGACACAGCATTTGACAAACTTTCGGGCGTGATTCTTCGTACACGATGGCTTTTTGTTGCCTTCGGCATTTACCCGCTTACAAAGACCAGATAATTTGTTCGGAGCTGAAAAAACTACCTTCACACCCGCTTTTTCGCTACTCTTTTTACATTGTGTGAGACCCGGTGAATGTAGGGTAAAACGGCAAGTTTTTTCTTTTTCTTTCTTTTCAGGCTGGTCACTATCTACATTGGGCTTCTTTTTTAGGTCACGAACCAGCCGTTCTGCAACACTCATGATGAAGGCATTAGGAAACCCCGCATCAATTAGACGGTCGACTTGCCTCAAAAAACTAGACTCGACCACATGCTTACAAGAGCGCGTAAGGGCTGATTTTAAGCAGGAATTTGCTATGCCTTGTTTCACAAGTTTAGAGTGCGCCGAAGAGTAGGGTAAAAGCGCCTTCTTCGACCGCGGCTCATACGACCAGCAAACGTGATTAGGGGTGAACGAAAAATGCATGTCTAAAAACCTAATTTTGCAATCTACCGGAAGTTCGTTAGTCAGGTTAAGTGGTTGAAGTTGAGTTTTAAAAACGTCAAATATTAGATCCGAAAGTTTGCGCGGGTGACGTTTGTCAAGGTTAAAAATTATCAGATAATCGTCAACATATCGGAACACCTTAAGTGTTAACGTCTGGTCAAGGTTATCCATTAGGCTTCTGTCAAAGCGGGCCATTAAAAGATCGCTAAGTACCGGTGCAAGACAGGAGCCTATGCAAATTCCTTCTTTCTGAACCATTAGCCGGTTGTCGTGGGAGATAAAAGTAGACTGCAAGTAAAAGCGCAATAATTCTAAAAAATGGCTCACATTCACTCCACACGAGTTCTGGAACTTCACGGCGCCGTGGCGGTCAATGCACTCCGACACTTCTTCACAGAGGAGGTTCTTTGGCAGGGAATAGTATAAGTCCCTGACATCGACGGAAAAGGCGCTAACATTTCTTGGGCATTCACTCTCGAAGTACGACGAAACTTCATGTGGTCTCCTGATGAGGTAGGGGTCGTCTAGGCGCAGAAGTGCCAGGGATTTTTGAAGGTAGCCACCCAGAAGGCGTTGCCAAGTTCCCCGCTCAGATACGATGACGCGAACGGGCATTCCTGCTTGTGAGTTTTTGCAGAGAAGAAGACAGACAGCGTGTTCAACTTGCTCGTCTTCACCGAAGATGCCAGCTTCGACAGACCCAGCCCCTGGCAAAGGTTTGCCGCCCTGGTTTTTTCCTTCGCGGGGTTAACATGCGGTACTTCTTTGAAATGCCCGCTAAGGGCAAGCTGGGCTTTTTCGCTATAGACACTCCTTGTGGCTATCACGAAGCCCCCCTCCTTGTCGGACTGAAGCAAATTCAATTCTGCTTCTTTCAGGGACGATACGACGTGGTCCAGTTTGCGGTGGCTCGGCCCACATTTCTTGTCATCCCGAATTAGACAGTCCACTCCGTCGTGAATTACACGCTCAGAATCTTCATCCTTCGCTCTGGCTGCTGTGCTCCTCACAAGGCTTAGAAGCTCAGTCCTGTCAAGCTGAGGAGGTACACAGAACTTGGGTCCAAGCCCAAGCATACCTTGTGCGGCAGAGGGTACAGCAGCTTCCCCGAGCACCGTGACGTTCTGGACAGCTCCCCTCGGAGGCCGTGCCTTCTTGAGTAGACCGGGTAGATGCTGTCGCCACATGAATTCGGCCGACTGGTCTGCCAGGCGTAGGTCCTGAAGGGTGCGTTTTCTTGCTGTCTCTCTGGGAAACCCTTGATGGTTGATGACCTCTATGCAGTCCTTGAAAAACCTTATTTGGCGAAACGTCTCTTCTCTTACGATGCAGGTGACCTTTCGCACGTTGATTGCAGTGGAGGTAGTCCACATGCAACCGTAGACCCGAAGAAGAGGGAGCCCACATTAGGCGGAGGACAGGTCGAGCCCACATTAGACTGCATCAACAGGTCGATTCCTCCGCCTAATGTGGGCTCCCTCTTCTTCGGGTCTACGGTTGCATGTGGACTACCTCCCACTGCAATCAACGTGCGAAAGGTCACCTGCATCGTAAGAGAAGAGACGTTTCGCCAAATAAGGTTTTTCAAGGACTGCATAGAGGTCATCAACCATCAAGGGTTTCCCAGAGAGACAGCAAGAAAACGCACCCTTCAGGACCTACGCCTGGCAGACCAGTCGGCCGAATTCATGTGGCGACAGCATCTACCCGGTCTACTCAAGAAGGCACGGCCTCCGAGGGGAGCTGTCCAGAACGTCACGGTGCTCGGGGAAGCTGCTGTACCCTCTGCCGCACAAGGTATGCTTGGGCTTGGACCCAAGTTCTGTGTACCTCCTCAGCTTGACAGGACTGAGCTTCTAAGCCTTGTGAGGAGCACAGCAGCCAGAGCGAAGGATGAAGATTCTGAGCGTGTAATTCACGACGGAGTGGACTGTCTAATTCGGGATGACAAGAAATGTGGGCCGAGCCACCGCAAACTGGACCACGTCGTATCGTCCCTGAAAGAAGCAGAATTGAATTTGCTTCAGTCCGACAAGGAGGGGGGCTTCGTGATAGCCACAAGGAGTGTCTATAGCGAAAAAGCCCAGCTTGCCCTTAGCGGGCATTTCAAAGAAGTACCGCATGTTAACCCCGCGAAGGAAAAAACCAGGGCGGCAAACCTTTGCCAGGGGCTGGGTCTGTCGAAGCTGGCATCTTCGGTGAAGACGAGCAAGTTGAACACGCTGTCTGTCTTCTTCTCTGCAAAAACTCACAAGCAGGAATGCCCGTTTCGCGTCATCGTATCTGAGCGGGGAACTTGGCAACGCCTTCTGGGTGGCTACCTTCAAAAATCCCTGGCACTTCTGCGCCTAGACGACCCCTACCTCATCAGGAGACCACATGAAGTTTCGTCGTACTTCGAGAGTGAATGCCCAAGAAATGTTAGCGCCTTTTCCGTCGATGTCAGGGACTTATACTATTCCCTGCCAAAGAACCTCCTCTGTGAAGAAGTGTCGAGTGCATTGACCGCCACGGCGCCGTGAAGTTCCAGAACTCGTGTGGAGTGAATGTGAGCCATTTTTTAGAATTATTGCGCTTTTACTTGCAGTCTACTTTTATCTCCCACGACAACCGGCTAATGGTTCAGAAAGAAGGAATTTGCATAGGCTCCTGTCTTGCACCGGTACTTAGCGATCTTTTAATGGCCCGCTTTGACAGAAGCCTAATGGATAACCTTGACCAGACGTTAACACTTAAGGTGTTCCGATATGTTGACGATTATCTGATAATTTTTAACCTTGACAAACGTCACCCGCGCAAACTTTCGGAACTAATATTTGACGTTTTTAAAACTCAACTTCAACCACTTAACCTGACTAACGAACTTCCGGTAGATTGCAAAATTAGGTTTTTAGACATGCATTTTTCGTTCACCCCTAATCACGTTTGCTGGTCGTATGAGCCGCGGTCGAAGAAGGCGCTTTTACCCTACTCTTCGGCGCACTCTAAACTTGTGAAACAAGGCATAGCAAATTCCTGCTTAAAATCAGCCCTTACGCGCTCTTGTAAGCATGTGGTCGAGTCTAGTTTTTTGAGGCAAGTCGACCGTCTAATTGATGCGGGGTTTCCTAATGCCTTCATCATGAGTGTTGCAGAACGGCTGGTTCGTGACCTAAAAAAGAAGCCCAATGTAGATAGTGACCAGCCTGAAAAGAAAGAAAAAGAAAAACTTGCCGTTTTACCCTACATTCACCGGGTCTCACACAATGTAAAAAGAGTAGCGAAAAAAGCGGGTGTGAAGGTGGTTTTTTCAGCTCCGAACAAATTATCTGGTCTTTGTAAGCGGGTAAATGCCGAAGGCAACAAAAAGCCATCGTGTACGAAGAATCACGCCCGAAAGTTTGTCAAATGCTGTGTCAACGTTGTGTACGAAATCCCTTTTTCTCCGTGTGGTCGATGCTATGTACGCCAAACAGGCAGATGCATTAATGACCGCCTGCGCGAACATGCGAACACGTTAAAAGGCGTTCCCACCAGTCATCTTTCTGACCATTGTCGACAATGCGGGTGCAAGCCCTTATTTGAAAAGTGCGAAATAATAAAAAAGTACAGGGACCAACGAACTCGTGAGATTAGCGAGGCGCACAGAATTCAGAAGCTCGGTGATACGTGCGTGAGTGCCCCATCATTGGCCTTACTATCAAAAGAAATAAGTTATCTATCTGAACCCCTCGCCTAGTAATCTTCAAGCTTGTGTGTGTTTGTGTCGCCCCCCCCCCCCCTTTTCTTCGATGCCTTTATAGCCGTGCGCGGAAATAAAGCATTTGGTTGTTAGTCAGCGCTTCGTCCGTTTGTCCTTCCTTGTCCCGTTCTTCGCGCTGTTTTTTTCGCTGTAATTTCTCCTTCAGGCGCTGTGAATATAAAGCGCGTAGCGCGCTGCGGCGGTTCAGTCAGCGCTGGTTCTCGTTCGACTCCGCGTGACTTTGCTTGACGACTCCATGCTTGACTTGATTCTCCCGATGAAGACGTCGTAGAAGCGACGGTCCCTTCAGCGAGTGCGCTGACACAATCCAATACCGGCGTCAGCGCAAACGCTGAAGGCAACGTTACGACCAATTGAACCGCCCGATGCGTCGCATCACATCAGGGTTCCCTCGTGGGAAGATGGGCGTAATTTTTGGTACTTCGGAATTATCGCTTACACATTCTTTCAATCAAAACAATCACTCTAATATAAATTCAGAAATTCGTTGATAAACTACAATCCGCAGAAACAAACGGAAACAGTTTTTTGTTAATACGTCCCGCAGCCTGTGAATATCACCTCTCAGGTAGGCAAGACGTCACCACCCACATTTCAGGCAGTACCGCAGTAGAATACCCGTCCAATAAAGTGTTTGTGGCAATTGCTTCACAACAATGTCTTAAAGTAACAAAATAAGTGGCGTATTTCTTGGCGAAAAAAAGCACAGTAGTACAGTAAGCAATGGCTTTCAACGTCCTAACAACATGATTCTCCTGTAATAACGTTTGCTTAAGCCGTTTCAATGCGCCATATGAAACATGAACTGGCTATTCATCCATGATCTGTAACGGCATCTATAGTCATGACAAGCTAATCCCTCTCATTTAGCATATGCAGAATTATAGGCAAGATGTTGTTACAGCCAAAAGGGAAATTGGTTACACTCCGTGAGGGTCTGGTATCACAAGCCATCGTTTAAGCTAATCCGCACCACTCGGTGTGAGTCCAATCCGGACAACACTTGGAAGCGATATTTTGTTCCGAGATATCGGCATACTTGCAGGGAATGGGATCAGCTTTAATTGAGATGACTCGGGGCGGCGCGTGTGGGACCCGAGGTGGAAAGCGGCCTGCACAGTCCGGGGATCGTGCACAACCAATTACTTCCTTATTTTTTACCATTAGGTGCGGCCAGTCCTGTAACATTCTCGCCATAGTTTTGTTTCGTCACTTTCCGTCGTACCATTTCCCCGGGGCAGAAGTGCTCAGCTCGGCGAGCGATTTATAGAGTGCGAGTGTGACGAAGGTTCATCAGAGCTATATGCACGACCTGTGTTCTCCCTGAACGTAGCCGTTAGATGTGACTTTGAAGATGACATAATTCATATCATTGAGCAGAACAGCACCACAAGCGGTCCGGAGTATGTGTAAATCAATGCATGAGTAGTCTTTTCTTGGTCACTGGAGTCCACAGCCACATTTGTTCATCCGTAGTGTAAGAGACGCGAGCATGTCGGTCATCGTATCAAGCCTTTGTACGAGCTTGCGAGCTCTGGCTGAAAGAAGGGAGAGTACTCGTGCTGCATCTGCGGAGAATGAAGTTTGAGCGAGCGACAGCTGGGAATGCTATGATAAGTGCCAGATGCTGTGGTGAAATGTACGAAGAGCATAAACATGTAGCAGGAAAATGGAGCAGAGCCAGTGATTTTGTTCTTGGTTGCATGGCACACGTATGTCACGAACTGTAGTACAGAATCCGTATTCTTGTAATAGCTCGTGACATGCATTGATAACATATTGATCAGCGAGTGTTTTTCTGCTACGGCGTGTCATACGTTTGTGGGTGGTATGCGGGGCTATGGCGGTAGACCTAGCCACAAATTCGAATTAGTTATTCTATAGCTCGTGCCATAAACTTTACCAGCGGTCACTGACTATCACATGCTGGAGGCGGCTGCGAAAAAAACAGAATGCCGGAGGACGGCACAGACATCAGCAGCTGTAGCTGCACGAGAGGGGTCTTTTCGAAGAAGACCGTCAAGTAGCCGGCGCACGCGATAATCCATCGGTGACTGGTAGAAGACTGGTAGACGTCGAAGAAGATCAATTCCCGCGTTTTCAAATGGTGCCGTACGTGGATTTAGGGGATGTAGAGGTCCCGCCGAAGGGCTCCCCGGGTGTTCAAGCTAATGGCATTGCGGGTAACAGGCAAAGTATTGCTTAGTAGCAGAAGGCATTTCGACCAGTACAAATTCCATCGCAGCGAATGTCGCTTGCACATAAACACAGGGCGCCCGCTTTGGGGTAGTCATGCATAGCATACAAAATGGCGGAACCAAAGCCATCAGGAACAATCAAAACTAATCGGCGCCACCCAATATTTCCTATGGACGAAGCCATCACGCAAGACAAACTTGGTGACTGAGCTCACGGCAGTGTATCAAACAGGGCATTTAACGAAGTAGCCTTCAATTTTTCCTTGACATTGAAGGCGGTGAGGATTGCATTAGAGAGAGATTCGAAGCCGTCAACAAAGTGATGTTCGTTACACGATTGAATCGGAACAGGAAGGCATGTAAATGTTAGATGTGTCGATGTCCACTCTGGTACGACAATTGCGTACTCTTGTAAGCGCCATTCTTAACGAGGTAGTCAGCCGAAAAGCTCATGCAGACGAACCAGCCAAAAACGTGAGCAGTGGTCGGTGATGACGGAGACGTACGCCCATACACGTGTTACCGAAACTTTTGGACAGTGAAGATTATCGCTAGACACTCCAGTTCAGTAATGCTATAATTGATCTCATGTTTGGTCAACGCTCGGCTGGCGTAAGCGATAACGTTCTGAGCCCCATCATGGCGCTGGACGGCTGCAACAGCAATTCCGACTCCTGTGGCGTCCGTATGAATTTCGCTACGGACGGCTGGGTTGAAAAGGCGAAGAACTAGGATTTAACGCACTACAAACTCAGCTGCTAAAATGCAGCATGCGTCCACAAGAAAGGGGTGTCTTTCTGTTGCAAGCAGGTCAGGGGTGAGCAGTTTTGGTTAGCTACCTAATCAACTTTTAAAAATTACGAACGTTGTATGGCAAAATCGCCAACTGCTAAATTCTTTTAGGTGTCGAACTGGAAGCGTTCTTGTGAGAAGCAACCAATATTCTATCATAATCTTGCATCTGTTTGAACCATTATCAAAGCATAGCCAAATTCTCGCACAAACAAATAGTACAATATTTTTTTCAGATTTGTAGGATGATTACTTTTGGTTACTTTTGTTTTGTTAATTTGAGAATTGTTGTATACGTCGTTTGCAATGACGTTTTGAATGTCTCGAAGGAAATGGTATTTCGCATGTTGTTGTCAGTGTTTTCGTGTTTTTGTAAAGTATATTTGTGAATATGCTTCTCGCTCATCCTTCATAGGGGTTTATTGGGCTCCGTCAAGCTAGTTATGTAGCTTTTTTCTAGAAAACCACCCAGTTTTATTCAGAAACAAAAATTGTTTTGATCTGAAAAAAAAAACAGATTTTTCCTCTCCACGGAAAATGACTATTCATTGAGTTTAAAATCGGCCCTACTTTTTTAGTCTTCTCAAGAACCATGCCATTCGCTCGGTGCTCTCGCTAAATTTCGTGATATTTATAAATATTTCGTGCAAATTTCATGTACATATCACCACAAACACGCTTAACGCCACGAAGATTTTGTCCCACAAAATTTTCAAATATTGCAGGCGCGGTGCATAACTCAAAAGTACGCCCATCTTCCCGCGAGGGAACCCTGATGTGATGCGACGCATCGGGGGGTTCAATTGGTCGTAACGTTGCCTTGAGCGTTTCCGCTGACGCTGGTATTGGATTGTGTCAGCCCACTCGCTGAAGGGACCGTCGCTTCCATCATGTCTTCATCGGAAGAATGAAGTCAAGCACGGAGTCGTCAAGCAAAGTCACGCGGAGTCGAACGAGAGCGAGCGCTGACTGAACCGCCGCAGCGCCCTACCCGCTCTATATTCACAGCGCCTGAAGGAGAGAAGACAGCGGAGGAGAGTCGCGCATGTGCGCACTTGCGCGCCGGAGCAGACGCGACTGGAGCGAAGCGCGCGCGCGCAGCTGTTGTTGTTTATGATAATGAGACGGAGTGAGAGTGTTGCGCCAGCTGTCGGAGAGAAGAACGGGGGAGAGTTGCACATGCGCAGGTGGTGTGCGGACGCCGACGACGCAGGAGGGACATACCCTAGAGCAAGAGATGCTTCGCATCTAAAAGGCAAGCGGTAAGTTTGAATACGCAGTCTGGTATCACAAAGGCGGGGTTTTTTTAAAAAAAGTACCGAAATTCGGCAATACGTTCATCTGAGATAAAAAAGAGGAGACAAATATTGCAGCATCTCCACTCCGTGAATGCTGACGAGGCTACGGAGTAGGGGGACTCGAAATGACATCCGATTTGCGCCCAGCCGTCATTACATTTCAGCCAGGAGTTGAGGTCTTAGATCGGGTATGATTCGTATTCGGGGAAGATCATTGTCTTCGTAGACGTTGGGCAGCAGCTTTACGCTTCTTAGGTTCGTTTTCGTCCATGGCGGGAAGAGGGTATGTGATTTCCGGAACCAGCTTATATACACGGTGCACCGTGGCGCCATATCGTGATTACGCGTAGTACCATCTAGCGTAGTTCTGTGCAGTCACCGTGTATTACAGCTTGATCACAACTTGACTACACCGGTATTTTGGTCGTTTTCTCGTTGGTAGGTTATGTTTGTGCCTGTGTTCGAGTGTTTGGGAGTTTTCTTCTGCCCTTTTCGGTAGTTCCTCAGAGATTTTTACTCGATGGTGGTGTGCGCACGGATGGTCGCGGACGAACATTGGGAGGTCCTAATGTACTCCACACCGTTACAGGCGAGGGAGTAAGCCGTTTGACTATCGGGTACTAACTCACGGTGGTAGCCCAATGTGTAACATGACTGACACTAAGTCGGTGTGGTCTACCAGACGCAGGCTCGAATCCTGCCGGTGCCTGTGTGATTTTTTGCGATTGCAAATGCTGCGCGCGCGGATGTGGACGGATATTGTGAGGTCCTAAGGTGCTCCACAGCGAATAAAAAGAGCAATGAAAGCCGAACAACGTGTCATCGATGCGCGGTGGGCGTTATAGGGAAGGCATCTAGACGACGGCATAAGAAACAAAAGCTACATTATTATATTGGTTACGAACATATCAAGTGCGCTTAAGCGGCTTGACCACTGCCGGGCCAACCCTTTGCTCAACATCTCTTGTACTGGTAATTAATTTTTTCTCTTTGGGAATGAACGGACTTCCACACAAGTAATTGGCAAGGACTCCAATACTGCAGAAGAAATCGCAATAGCCCACGCAGCCACTGCATCTTAAGACAGGATCACCATAGTCACATACTCGCAAGCTGCCGCTCGCCATTTGGCCGCCGGTGTGCACTGATTGATATTGATGTTCAATTTTAGTTTTGCTATCCCCCTTTCCATTGAACACAAATAGGCCTCTAACATTTTATAAAGGACACGAGTGCCTTGAACCGCAGAACAGACCCTATAGTACATATAAAATTAGGTAGAGAATTCCCAATGTATTGGAATGAAACTCAATAATATATTAATTATAATGGGAGAATGCGGAGATCCTCAGGGGACGCCCATTGTCTATACTGATTCAATTACGGAACATCTATTCGTGAGCTAGAAAACTTACTACCAATAAACAATTTTTAAACTCACGAAAGGATATAGCGGGGTAACCCACCTTCTTTAGGAATCGCAAGCAGGTCACCAAATTCCACACTGTCGTACGCATTCGCAACATCAAAGGAAACAAGGGTGCCTACCGGGTTGTTTCTGCGCGTAAACTGTATGCGACTCCCAAACCGACATGCGCTGGTCAATTGGGCAGCTGGGACGGAAGCCATTTTGATGTGGGCTTAGAAACTGTAATAAACGTTCCTGCAAAATTCTCTCTATCAATTTTGCTTAGTTACTAGTAGGTGGGAAAGGGCAAATAACGAACATCTAAGCTGTCGTTTTTCAAATGGGGACAATTTTTGCGTAGTTTCGATCTCCGGGAATGTGGGATTTCTCCAATGAAGCAAATATGATATTCAGGAGATCGTAGGTAGATTCCTTAAACAGAAGTTATTTCTCAGGAGTCGAGAAACCATCTCGCCTTAGTGAGGCTCCCAGGAGCCACTGTGAGCCTCACTGAAAGCTGGGAATGTGCTTATGAACATTCACCAGCTCTCCCATCGTAACATCAGAGATACCTAAAACAAGGACGCTTTCTACAGCCTTAGGGGATCGACGAGAGGATAACCTGAGTTATGAATCCTGGCGACCTTTTCAAGCGAACGTAAATATCAATCCGGCATTTTTACGATTGAAACATTATTAGTTTCACGGTCTAAGGTCCTGCGGTTCCGGAAAAAAGCAGTCTCATCATGCCGGTATTTTGTTTCTGGAAGCGCGGATAAGCATTGCGTATGATGAAGTTGCTTTGATTCAGAGACGGTGCGGCGAAAAACAGTGCAGTAAGATTTAAATTTGACCAGTTATCAGTACTCTGATTGAGAATGAAATTCTTCCAAGCCGCCTTCCAACGCCCATAATCTCTAGTGCAATCCTGGTTCCACCAAGGGCTTGTACTAACTTTCTTGGCTGAAGTTACATTGAAATGCGACTTTTTTGCGAGCTTCTTATTATGCCCATTGTTAATAGGGCTATTTTTCTCACACGCATTCGGCATAGATATGAGAACCGCACATAATTTCTTTTCCATAAGTTTGTAATTATCCAACGTCCGCATTAGAGTTTTCGGTGTACTTAGGGAGTCAGTTAATTCGTAAAGTACTGGTATATGGTTGCTATTCGTAGGGCAATGTAGCGTATTCCACGTAAAGATTGATACACTGATACACTTTTGCAAATGTTAAGTCCAACACTCGGCGCATTTGGATTACAAAAATTGTCTCACTGCCCGTGTTGAAATAAACAATATGGTCGAATGTCTAGTCTAACAGCCCGAGCCACCAGAATCAATATTCAACCACCTCGTGTGCCTGTATATAAACGAAGCACACCAAGATCCGGAAGAGTAAAGGACTCATTATTTAAATATTTAAACATTATTAGTTAAACACATTATTTAAACTCATTTATTATTTAAACTCATTATTTAAACACATTTTAAATATGTGAGCGCAGCAATTATCGAGTGACAATTCCCTTGAAGAACTCGGATGGACATTACAAGGAGTTAATAGCAGCCACGGCTGCCTGCAAGATGCTGTCTTTATGTTAATTTCTGCTCGGCCGTTCCTATCTTTTTGGATTTCCTGTTCATGGGGAAATTAATTTGTTGCGAAGTGAATGAAGTTGCTCGTTTACTCTCAGGGCGTATTGTTGGCGCGGGCGGTATCTCTAGTTTCATTTCGAATCCCGAATGTGAACCAAGAACTGGGGACGAAGACTCACCCGGGGAAACCACAGGAGCTCAAAGAGCCGAAATGTGGAGTAGTGAGGCCGTCACCAGATCCGGGCTTTCAAGCTGTTGTAAACTTAGCCATGGAGTGTTTTTCGTGACGTTTGCCCCTTGAACAGGTGAATCCTGGGAACTTGATCCTTGCGACGCGTGGATACAGTTTGGAAGCATGCGTGGTATTGGGAAACCGACAATTCCAACGGATGGACTTAACCAATTTGTTGTGTCTGAGGTTTGAAATCTGTACTGTCACCGTAAACACTATTTGTCCAGAAACCTCAGGCAACACTTCTCTCACAGGAAGCGGTACAGCCTTGTCAACAAAAGCCTCATTGGTTTGAGTGTCGTGGGCGGTTGCAACCTGCATACCCATGTGTCCTGAATTCAACTGTGTATACCGCTTCAGAGCAGGAACAGCGGCGCTTATTCAGCACCTAACGACACATAAATCTGTTGCGCGATCTGCGCAGTTCGAGTAGTCCGCTGGAAGAGCTGTTCGGCAGAGTCAGCGAGTTACATTATCCACTGTAGGCTGGCTAGCAGGATGATCGGCCGCGCATTTGCAACAGCGAGTGATCAATTTGCATGTTCCTGGATTGTGACCAACGTACCAGCAGTTCTCCTCTCGGAGAGGGTGGGAGGAACAGTGGTTCAACTCTTTAAATCAGAGGCCAGAACTTAATTTCTGAAGGGCATGAAGAACCCGCAAATGTTGCGATCACTGATTCAGTAGAAATGCGGGCATTGTCTACCACTTGAGAGCAGCGGTACACCGCGATCACCTCTGCGTTTCGAAACTGCTCAAGGAGCTCGATTGGGAAAATGTCCACGTTTACTCCACAATTATGTTGGTACGCGATATATGCGAAGAGACAAAAGGCTTCCCGGGATTCACGCAAATGACCAGACCTTCAGCAGATCATCCAAGCACCACATGTAAACGTACATCACTCTGGGTAGCTTTCCTGCTGGTTGTCGTAAACGTGCGGTTCAATTTGTGAATTGGAAAGGTTTCACCACCACAATAGAAGATAGCGCTGGCACGTTTTTTTCCTGCGATGACGCTATCTATAGAATCAGGCAAGCCCGGAGGTTGTGCAGGAAAGCCGTAGGGCTTCCAAAGGAGCAAACACTGGCTGACGCTGAATATGGCAATCTTTGGACGATCCGTATAAGGGTGGAAAGACGTGTGTGGAAAACATTAGCGATCGAAGACGTACGAGCGGCAATAAGCACTCGAAAGCTCATCCAGAGACATCTGGAAAAGCTCGCCAAGCGGGAATAGATGTCGTTTTGCTGCAAATTAAACCCCAGTAAGCCCCACACGAGTACATAGAATATAGTTCGTGGTCTTCGTGCACCATAGGCTCTATTACATCCCTTCACCTAAATTTCCTTGAGAATGAAGACAACTGACCTGGATGTAGCTGAATCCTTCTGTGCCAAAATCACCTCCTGCAAGGGTCACTTCTACAAGCACCGTAAGAACAATGAGCCCTCCATCGGCGGCCACATCTTACCCGAACATACCCTTTTTGTGTGGCGGAACTCGAGGCCGCCCTGGGCTCCGTTCACAATGCTTCTTTCCCAGGTTTTGATGGCATTAGCTACGTGGTTCTGAGTCAGCTTAATGCTAATGCGAAGCGGTGGCTTCCCTCAGTGTTTAACCATTCTTGAAAAACCAGCCACCTTGAACCAGAGTGTAAGCGCGCCCGCATTGTTCCAGTCCTAAATTCTTGCAAAGTGCCCACGCACATTGACTCGTACCGGCCAATTGCGCTCCTCAGCTGCATTGGTAAACTGATGGAGAAGATGGTACTGCAGCACTTGGACTGGGATCTCACTGAGAGAGGTATATATTCGTCGCAGATGTCAGGCTTCCAGTAAGGTAGGAGTAGCATCATTAACGAGATTGCCCTTGCAACACATGTTAAGGAGGCAAAGGCTCGACGGTAATTAACCATTGCAGTCTTTATTCACATTAAATCGGCTTATGACTGCGTGCTCCATGGAGCTATCTGCGCAGCTATCAGTTCGGCAGGTATTTCGGGACGCATGTACGATTGAATCTTCGCTTGCCTCTTCGGCAGAAGAATTACCTCTCCGCACAATGTTACCCGCGATGACCCCCAGGGCGGCGTCCTGAGCCCAAGACTTTTTAACCTCTCTTTGGTCAGCCTCGAAAGATGTCTGCCGCAATCGGTGAAACTCTGAATGTACGCAGACTATATATGCATTTTGTTCGCATGCCACAGCCGGCGTGTGATTCAAACGCGACTACAGCGTGCTATTAACTCGGTTACAAAGTCTGTCGCGATACGCTGCCTTGAGATATCACCCGCCAAGTGCGCCGCAATGGCCTTCACTAAACGGGATGTATCCAAGTACCAGTTAATGACCGATGGCGTACCAATACCATATATCGATCACCACAAATTTCAAGGTGTGACTTTTTATCGTTATTTCACATGGACACCACACGTTCGCAGCTTAAAAGAGAAGCTGACATCATTTGCGCACATTAATGGTATACTCTACAACAGCGCTGCTAGATGCAGTGTCAGCTCTGTTTTAAGGCTATATGACTTTCTCTTTGAAGGCCTCTTCTACTAGAGCCTCCCAGCAGTGACCCAACTCTCCAAAGGGAACTCTAGAGAGCTAGAAGGCCTAAGGGCCAAAATACTACGAATCTGTCTCGGGGTTCTGCACACCCCATCCACTGTGGGAACCATGACAGCAAGAAGAGGTCTTCTGTTTCCTACTCGGCAGGCATTGGTGCTATGTTGAACGCAACTGCGTATTGTAACTAGACAGCGTGGGCATCCACTAGCAGCGGTCTATGTGTCCAGGGCCGGGCATTGCTATCTTGACATTTCCAGGCCTCAGCCCCCTTTTCTCACCGACCGTGGATGTTCTCTCCCATTAAAACATCAACCACTGTTCCTGGCTTCAAGCGAAAAGCACCCATGCCAGCCCCAGCTTTGACATTTGTTGCCTTGGAGCTCATTAATACTTACTATAGAGCCCATACGCATGTGTACACTGGATGAGTCAGTGACGGGTGCCTCGTCGGCGATCGGAATTTGTATTCCCTCGTCGCAAACCACCATCTACGTCCTACTAACCCACAAGACATCAACGATGGCCACCGAGCTCGCTGAGCTTTAGGCTGCTTTTCACTAAATCTTCAAGCAGCCACCAAACTCAATGGCCTTTTTGCACTGATTCCCGGCTCGCTCTAGTATACTTAGGATCACTACCAAAAGATCAGATGACATGGCAGTTACATCAACTGCACCTCCAAGCAGTACAACAGCGGCAAAGCGTCGAACAGCAATGGCTTCTTGCTCACTGAGGAGTCGCCGGAAATGTAGCAGCTGATACTGCAGCCTCATCTGCCCACAGCCTCTCCGTTCCACCGCTGCCCGTTCCTTTTAAAAGAGAGGATGCAACAACGCTCGCACATTCGATTGCCCGGAGCACACAGCGGTGCATTTTGACCGACAAGGATCGTCAGTACAAGCCTCTTCGCATCATTGGCACTAAATGCAGCTTCAAGATACCTCCTGGGCTCAGCAATCGTGAGGAAGCGATATTGCACCGACTACACCTCAACTTGTCGTACACACGGCTTTTTCTCTGCAAAATTTAGCAGGACATTTCACCACTCTGTCCAACATGACCTGTAACACAAGACATCGAACATGTCATTTGTACATGTCCAACCTTCACAGTGTCAAGGCAGGCTCGCAATCAAACGAGTTCTAACTTACGGCAACAATTAATGAATATTTCTCAACAACCTTGTCCATTTTTGCAAATGGGGATGTGATTGTAATGTGCAAATTGTAGGGGATCATCAGTCAAAGGTATATGCAGCGTTACATTTGCGAAAATGTGGATGCCCAAGGCATACTGTACTTGCCTGTTGAAAGCAGGGATGGCATGACTTACCCCCTGATTATGCTTGTCAGATTGAGCTCTATATGGAAGGCAAGGATTGTGGTAAGGTACTTTGACATAGATGCACAAAGCGTGAGGCCGTATTTCAGAGCGGCATTGAGTGCGTATACGTGTGAAAATAAAAAATATATGTCCAATCCGGGCGGATGTCTTGCAGACATGGAACCCTTGGTACACGTAAGGGACTTTTAAACACACGACGTTAACCAATGTCAGGTTAAAGGCTTTTATGAATGTGTGACTGCGTTTTCTACGTGTGAAAGCAGACAGTATAGAAAAAAAGAGGACTGAAATACTCAGCCCATTGTTCTGCGAGAAATTACATTTTCGCATATGTAACGCTAGATATCAGTGTCACTGATGATCCCCTACAATACGCACATTACAATCACACGCCTAACTGCGGTATTTATCAGTTAGTTAACGAGGAATGATCAATTGTTCTCGTGAATAGCAATTACAACTCGTTTTATGGCGTGCGCCGCGGCTCCTGATCACTTCTCGCAAAAGGAGCCGGGGGTGCCTTAGGCTTTATTTTCACATTAGTTCTGTAGTCATGGCAATGGGTTGGCTTGTCAGTCCAGTAGTCCCTGGATGGCCGGTGCCAGACGGGCCATTTCAACCAGCCAGAGCTGATCGCCAGGATCTGGGATGGCTGACATGCCTTTTCACTGCTCATGGTTGGAAAGGGAATGGCGGGAGAGATGGTGTGTCGGAGCACGCCCAGATCATATGGTACAGTGTGCAGGGCTGAGGGAAGTAATTTTCGGTGGCGGACTAGGAGGTGGGGAGGATGGCATGGAGGAGGGTGCTGTGCTGGTATGTGTTCGTTTGAAGGCGGCGGTAAGTTGTAGCTCCTTCCTTAGCTGCTTGAAAGGCCTCCGAAGATATCTTAATAGCTTGGAGGCACACAATGGTATTCTTCCGATGGTGACGCTGGATTGGTGGAAGGGAACGCCCTGTAGATATGTGCGCGGGCGGCAGCATGAGCCATCTCATTCCCCTCCAGAGACTCATGAAGCGATATCCAGAGAATTTATAGGTAAAGAGGGTTAGCGATAGACTTTAGCATGCGAAGCGCTAAGTTAGCATGTGACCGGCGGCGTAATGGCGACAGGCGCCTTACGAATGCGTTACTATGGTGATAATGTTTTGATACGTAGTGGCTGCGAAGGCTATTGCGATTTCTTTTGCAGTTGTATAATCGTTGCCAATTACTGTTGCTGAAGTCAGTTCAATTCCTCGTTGGGCTACTATTGTAATTGCGAAGTCTGTTTTTGCCGGATATTTTGCGGCGTCAACGTGGTGGATGTCTCAAGGCTTGACTTGAAGCGTCTTGCAGAGCATTCGAATGCGAAATTCTCAACGACCCTGGTTATGAACGGGGTGACTATTGTTCGGTATTGGATCAACGGAGATAGAATTGCGTAGTTCCACGAGGATCCTTTGGTGGGGGTGGTGAGTGGCAGGACGTTGGTAGCCTAGCCGACGGCAGAGGTGACATCGATCTGGTTAACAGGATGGGCCTCTCTAAATTTGTTCGAGGCATTGCGAATACAAATCTGTAGTAATTTCGCAGTGGGAGTTGACGAGGGTAGTTATAGGGTAATTTATGGGTCCGCCGGATGATTAATTCGAGTTTTTAGATCTGAATACTATATAGAGCGAAATATAGAGTTCCGTATGTTACCAGTCTAGTTAGTCAGGCCTCAAGGAGGCGCACGAGGTTGTAATCTTTCATTGCTTGTCAACGACTAGCAATCCGTTTGCTGAAGTGCGCGATTTGCAATAGTGTTCCTTGTAAATTATGAATAGTAGAAAACCCTGCGCCGTTTGATTAATACAATTTTACCTCTGAACGGCTCCCGTGAAGCACCTCGTATGTAGAATTAGGGTAGTTCCAGTGTGATCCAAAACATTAGGTAAACATGTTGCTATGCCCCACACCAACTCACACACGAGCTCAAAAATTCCTCACCCCTTCTATATAAAAACGTATGCAGAATTGCATTGAAAGTTCATTTTACAATATACATTACAGGTATTGGAAAAATTATCGGCATTGCTAGAGCTTTAATCCGGAAGCTCCATTCCAATCGAGCTATACTGCCCATACGCTGATGAAGCAGAACACAGAATACCTTTAACCGGTGAGATGGAACAACAGCAGTGGTTTTTAAAGGGAAGCTGTAGATTGCGCTGAGTGCGCACGGAAAATACTGGGCTTGTTCGCGGAAGAGAGCGGAATATCGCGTTTAGTACCACTGTATTTCCGAGCTACGACTCTATGTTACACTAAAAATTCGAATTAAATGTTGGCGCATGTAGCGCATGCCATACTGTAAACAATACCCAGGTAAAGGCATTGCACCTTGGAATTCAAGGTGCCTTACTAGGCATAAACGTGGGGTTGTCTTTAAGTCTTTTGCCTAAAACCGCGTATTTCTGGGGTTCATTTGCGTTGCGGTCGCGGGAGACAGTTGTCACCTGCGTTGGCCAAACTGCTTCAGAGCGTGCGTGGCCAGTCCAAGCAATGTTTTTATAAGCTAAAATTTTCAATAACGGTATAGTCATTGAACCAGAAGTATGTATATCTGAAGTCGCGGTGAGGATTTTTAAGAAAAGCCATACCTCTAGAGAATGCAGCACATAGACAAACTCACCGCAGATGTTTTGGTTATACAGGTGCCTCTACTCTGTTTTTATAGTGACGCCTAAAATTTTATCATGTTTGCAGCTTATAATGCCGGGCTTTCAATCAAGGTAGAACATAAGTAAACAGCGATTCTAAGCTGGTATAAATATTTTCAGCATGTGTGCGTTCTTTAAGAAAGAAATATCTTTCAGCCCAATTAAAATTCGCTTCGGCTTTGAATTCAATTTTCCAGGGAAAGGATTCTAGAAATTTTCGAAATGACTTCACAAGCACGTAGAACATGTGTGCCTAGAACATTCCGAGAAATGTGGTTCAGTGTAAAAAATATCTCGCAAATAATTTTGGGGGAGTAATGTTGAACCGCATTTTGTGAATGAATTTTTATAGCTATACAGTTTGCCTAATAAATTTGCAAAAGCATATAAGACAGACACTAGGGCGGCGAGGTTTTTTTTAATGAATGTTCCTGCTACTGAAGCTCAAGGCAAAAGAAAGTATGGTAATGATACTCTTCACAGAAAGGCTCATCTTAGCGGTGCCAATGGGTGAGCGTGAAATAATAATAATTATGATAGTGGTTTTATTCTCTATTTAAGAATATGGTTTTAGGTATAATTTTTGCCAGAAGCTTGCAGCTCTTTGACGCCTTTACCGAGTTGGCCATAGACGCCACTAGAAAGAATGATGCAACTTAGTTAAGCAAACAAGAAGAGATTGAATTTGTTGACCATTTTTTAATTTCGAACCATACAAATGATTTTGTTAAACCAAGTTGTTTTACACTCAAACGTATTTGAAATTATTGCTTAGCTGGAAACGGCACTGCTGGAGTAGGCACTGCTACTTTCCTCTTAGTGCTCTTTAGACGCAGGTTTGCAAAAGAGGCTAAATTTTAAGCATCTACTAGGGTACGGCTTAGGGTTGTCAAGGCGCCATAGGTGAACAAGTGCACGGATCCCAATATTATTCCCGTTGGTTGCCTTTGTTTTATGCTTTTATAGCCGATTTACTTTTTGTTTCTATTTAAAATGTAAGCTATGTCTGAGATGTCGTTGCTATTTTACTGCATTGGGAAGTAGCTTCATAGATGGCGAATTGAAATTTCGCCTTTTTTAAACTGCGAAGGTTTTCTCGAATGTTTTATAATATGGAGCGGTTACATTGTGTGTTTCTTGCGGAAGGCGGGGAGGTGGACGTCTGGGCAATAGTTTAGAATATTGCATTCACTCTTTATTGTAGCGAAATAGCTTTCAATGCGAACTAGTTAAGAGTTCGCTCAAATGTTTTGAGCGCTGCTTAGTTTTAGCAACCATACCGGGTTTCCATCCCTGAAGTCGGCTACCAGTCGTTGATGTACTACATGCCATGTTTGCGGTCGGGATTTTCTCCGTCTTCTGAGTCTTTAATTTTATTAAATAATGATCGCAACTAACAGCGGTCCCAAGTAACGTCCCATTTACGAGAGTTCAAATAGTTTTGGTGCAACTGCTGTCTGCCACAAGCTTTCTCGTGTGTGTGCTAGACCTTCGTGTAAAAGCCCAGGTAGGCTGCCGTGGTGATGGCGAAACCGTAACATCAAACAACAAAAGCTATACCCAGTCATTTTTAATGAGATGTTCACTGAACTTTTTGGTCACGGCCACAAGTCATGTTTTTCAGCACACTTGGCCCACTTGATTATTTCATAGGTTATACAATTACTGCCGTCCTCATGGTTTGGAAGTAGCAGTATTCCAGAAGCGGTCTTTGTACCTGACAGTGGCACACGTTTCTGATACATTCAACGAAGGTTTTCCCGGTAACAACGCTTGAAGTACGCTCTCTGAAAGTTGTATTCAAAACCGGCTACACTTCGCAGGAGCAAGACGACGCAGTGGTCTCCACAGAAAACAACTTTATTGCAGCAAACTTGTGCTCCCCTAACAACTCAAAAGAATACACATGCGGCGAAGCAGCGGTCAACAAATTGACTTCCGCAGGCGAGTGCCGTCGAAAGAAGTGCAGCGACTTCTGCTCTGGAGGCTTTTATCTTTCGGCGCGAGTGTTTCTGGAATCGTCGATTTACATCCAAAACATTGTTGATCCGAGAAGAGTATTCTGGGCTAGTGACGTTAAGACGAAACAGTCTGCTTATCTGAATGAGATAGCACTTGCGGCATTAAAATAAAGAATGAAAGACGCGCTTCGCTTGAGACGCAGATAACACAGCCAGGCCCGGCCCGGCAGTAAAAACAAACAATAAATAAATAAACAAACCCATACGTGGTTCGCCGCAAACAAACAACAACAACGTCCATCATCTTGCATAGTAAAGTTTCAAGCCAACCACGTGGACGACTTCGGGCCGCGTGCGTCGTCGTGATGTTCCGCAATCATAATCGGGGATCACCTCGTGAGTGAGTTAACCGACACGTCGTAGAGTCCGGTAGGGTCCGAAATACCGTCGCAGGAGCTTCTCACCGAGTCCGCGCAGTCGGATAGGAGTCCAAACCCAAACACGATCCCCTGGGTGGTACTGGGCTTCTCGGCGTCGGAGGTTGTACCTCCCAGCATCCACCAGCTGCTGGTCCGTTGTTCGAACTCCAGCGAGCTGTCGGGCCTCCTCCGCACGCTGAAGGTATCTTTGGACGTCGGGGTTGAGGTCCTTGTCTTCTACATGCGGAAGCATGGCGTCAAGCATCGTAGTCGCCCGTCTTCCGTAGACAAGCTCGAACGGTGTCATCTGCGCAGTTTCCAGGATAGCCCTGTTGTACGCAAAAGTGACATATGGGAGCACTTCGTCCAAAGTATTATGTGCAACGTCGACCTACATTGACAGCATATCTGCGATTGTCTTGTTCAGACGTTCTTTTAGTCCTTTCGTTTGTGGGTGGTACGCCGTCGTTCTTCGGTGATCCGTGATGCTGTAGCGTAATACTCCTTGCGTCAGCTACGCAGTAAAGGCCGTTCCGCGGTACATGATTAGGACTTGCGGGGCTTCATGTCGCAGCACAACTTGGCCTATAAAGAACTTTGCCACTTCTCGTGCAGTCCCCCTCGGAAGACGTAGTTCGCATTTGCCATCTGATCTGCAGGCTTTTATCTTTCGGCGCGAGTGTTTCTGGAACCGTCGATTTACGTCAAGAACATTGTAAATCAGAGAAGATTATTCTGGGCTAGTGACGTTAAGACGAAAAAGTCTGCCTATCCGAGGAACTTTCCACTTGCACATCTGAAGCGATGTATCCTGATGTCGAATTTGAAAACGGAAGTGGAAAGTGTCTAATTTGTTGCAATTGCAATAGGTAATTACAAAGGATCCAGTTAAACGTGTCTAGACTATGTCCGGTGCTGGCTAGAAAGATTTGCCTTGGAGCTTTTCTTTGGATTCTTCTTTTTTTCTCTAGAAAGTCTGCTGCAGGCGGAACTCATCTTCGTATAGTTAAAGTACTTCGATGTAGGTAGTAAATTGCTGGCTTTATTTTGTCTAAGGATTACCCTGCAATACATTTAAATTTAGAAAAATCAAATGTAACGTTAATCTAACGACATATTAAAATGTTTGAACTGTAATGGGAACGTGTCCCTTTAGCATTAAAGTACTTGTAACGCGAAGTGGTTTCAAATTTGCGAAGGAACGAGGAACAAGCTATCCTTCCTGTTCTAGACGAGCGTGTGCAACATTGGCTTGGTTGCATCGATGGTTTAGTAGCTGAGCCTTGAGTTACGTTATACGTCCTAAACTGCACGCATAATTTAACGCATAAAAATGTACACCTAACGTTTTATTGTGACACTCCTTCAGAATAAATGACACGTGGCTGTCACTAATGAGCCCTGGTATTACAGTAACATTTAACAATGTATTGTTCTACATGAGGCCGCGATGCTTAGTACTATAGCAGATGCACGTTGCAAGGCTAGATCGACGTTTAACTACATCGACAAACAAGGTGTAGAGGAAAGTAGTATAAGCCTACTCACGTCTTATATAAGCAGGCGTGATCAGCTTTTATTTTCGCTAAATGCTTTTAAATGCAAATGGTTGCTTACGTGGGGGAGCATCCTACTCCGCGAATTATTCAGCATGTTATACAGGCATTATTTGCCTGTAGAATGACCGTCATCAGAAAAGTAAGGACCAGTCATACGAGAGCGAGCTAGAAGTCTAAAACGTGCACGAGGACACAACAACCACGGTGCATTATCTCCCTACACGTGGAGGATAGGCGGCAGCAGCTGCTGCAGCTACCGCGAATTTCAAGGCTAAGAAAGACCAGCTTTCAATTAAATGACTTTCGTGCAATGGTGAAAATGTTGGTATGGTACATCAAAAAAATTGCAAAGCAATGAAAGCAGGTAAATTTGTCATCAGTAAAGCACGGAGGGTGTTCAGAAAATCAAACAAAGGTTCTTCAATATGCTAAATTCTAGCTACTTCATTATTTCATGGGCAACTGCTAAGATAGTGAGTATTTTGTTCAGAAGTCACATAATTGTACTGTGTCTACAAACATTCATTTAATGGGCCTTCGCTTATTTCGTGTAGTTTTTTCGACTGCATCAACTGCTTTTATCACCTTCTATCTTATTACATTGGTATTTCTTGATGAACTCTTATCAGGTTATTTTGAGTAGAGTTTTTGCTGTGTACGAGGGAAAGCAAAAACCCTATTTGTGTCTTCGTGCATCGGCAATCACGCTTCCCGGTTCACCTACAATGAGCACTAAGTCATTGCTGTGCTTGACCTAGAGCCAAACAGAAAAACAGTTATTGCCATTGAATCTATGTACCCGATTTTTACTGCTATGTGTATAGCTCTCGCACCAAGTTCTTTTCCTCTTTTACCAACTCAATAAAAACGAAAATTCAACGTATTCTTAGTGATGCCTTGCTTCCACAACGAAAGTGACACGTTCGTCGAAAGAACGTGGACTATATTTTTCGTAGTATTTGGCGATGAAAGAGGCCAGTGTTTAGAAAGTGGTGGGTGTGCGTTGGTTGATTTGTCTTTTTTGTACTTTGACATTTAAGCTCCAGCTGCATTTTAGTCAACTTGAATCTCAAAAATGTTGGTTCCTGCACAGAACCCGTTGTGATAAAACCATCTACGCTGCAAAAGCCACACCTGTACAAACGCAATTGGTTCAGACATAGCTGCGTTGCTGTACCCTTACCAAAACAACAGAAAGAATGCTCACAGGGCAAATAAGAACTGTAAATCTCTGCGTGTTAATTGAACCCACTGGCTTCATTACGCACATTGGGCTCACTGTCTAGTGGCAGAAAGCGCTAACTATTGTTTCATTTTTCACATGTTATTGACCGCTGAACTCCCTTCGTCCAGATGAACTGACGAACACACCTGTGTGAAAGCCCAGCGCATTTTTTCGAATTTGCACTTCTCTACTCAAGACGATCTGTATAGGCCTCCATGTGGGGTTTCGGGATACGCTCCCTGACGTAACCACTCAGTTACGTAGTGACCTGCGAGAACATTTGCCATCACGTCGCGGGATCACGCTGAAATATTAGGAGACAATGCCTTCTCTTGAGTTACATAAACGTGGTTACTTTGATCAGTATGCGTATCTGACGCTCCATCAATTTACCCACCCGGCCAAAGATAAGCAATTTTCAAACTATAATTATATCGGCAAAACTTTCGAATCCAATAGCTCTGTTAACAATTTTCAGAACTGTAATATTATTTACCAGAACGAAAGCATTAACTTTATTTGAGGCAAACCATCAATGAGGAACAGGTAGAGGCAGAGCTCTTTTACTTGAAAATAGATGTCAGCTCTATATTTTTGGTAGCGTGTAAAAAATATGCTTTGAAAACATTGCTTCGACTCAAAAATACACATAGCGCTCGCGCTCACTCTCATATCTTGTCCAATAGATGGCGTGCGAGTAGTAGAACACGGGAAAATGGAGTTTACTTGAGCAGAAAACCTCCACCTGGTTTTAGGGGAAGACCAAGATAGCAGGAAAAGAGAGAGGGGTGTAGGCGGGAGAGAGAAAAGAGACATTTACGTAGCACGCGGCATAAGGCTAATGTAATTAAACGACAGCTACTGGGAAGTGAACAGATACACGAAGAGTTTTAACATCGCAGCTTTTTAAGCTTTTAATTCCCTCACGGTGCGTTACGAGAAAATTATCATTATCGGCGATGTAGAGAGCGTGAATATTTTAGGCCAAAAAGTGTGAGGTAAAGTGGCTACGAGGCAAGGAGCTTCCTGCTTGGTGTGCGCGCCTTAACAAAATTTCTTGTTAAGGTGGTACCCGGAAACAAAACCAGGACATTTACTCCGCGTAGCCGCCAAACTAATCACTGGGCCAGAGCAAAGGCCCGCGGTGTACGCGATTTGCAGCGGCAAGACTGGAGAAACAGCAGAGCTGTGGTTCTTGTCTCTTCGTTGAAGTCCTGACTTTTGACCCTCACGTGAATTTCCAAACTTGCCGCTGACAGTTTTAGATGAATGGCAGGCGCGGATCCTTTTCTCCGCAGGCTTGGCAATCTCTACAAAGTTGGCCGCGTTAACATGCTCTAGAACATACCGAAACTGGCTTCGCGGACTCCACGTCTGTGCGAAAACTCGGCGTCTGTGCTCCCAACTTCCAATGTTAGCTCACATAAACTGGTGATAACAGCCAGCAGGAAATCTCGCCATGAACGCAATTGCTACAAGCCGGTTTCATAACTCGAATGATCCAGGTCACATACCGCTGCCCACACTAACCGCTTTTTTCCCGGTTTGTCGCATTTTGTTTCATAAGATGGCGTTCTTTTAATTATTTTTTTGCGCTCCATTCGGGGGGTAACGTTATCGCTTTATGTTCTGAAATTATTTATTTCGAACCACGCAAATCAATGGAACCTTGGTTCTTCTCGTCTCGTAATGAGGTGGAACCGTAAGGCAAAGTGGAGTGTGTTTGCGCGCTTTGGGAGCCTAATCGTTGTTAGGTTTTGTTTTGTTTTTTTCGCTCAAAACCTAACCCACTTGGTTCTACTATGGAAAATTCCTATCTGGCCCATTTCTGAGAGGTCTTGGGCACTCTAGACAAAGCTAGACGCCCTCAATAAACTTCTTCTCAGGTTAGAACCCAGCCGGAGAGTCTCGTGCCGCAGTGGCACCACCGGATTTTTCGAACCGATAAGTGTTCTTCGGCTGACCTCAGATGCTAATTTTGCCCGGCGTCACTGACCGCAGGATAAAAGGGAGGTAACCTGAAAGTTCTCAGCTCTCGTGGGACGCCGCAGCGGAGATATCAGAGGCGCTAAAAACTTATAAAGCTAATTTTTTCCTTGTTTTTGCCACGTGCTATACGGAAAACGTTTTAGTGACTAGAAAAGAGAAAGAAGTGGGAAAGCAAAATTAAAAGGGATCATCAAACTGTCCTATAGGAATCGATGAGTGGTCTTGTTTGAAGAGGAGGGTGCAGTCCAGTTTCGTGTAGAAATAAATTAGGATCGCGGAATACCTGTATTCTTTCTTCAGGCGGTTGTAGTCATCCGCTATATCCAACCGGAGAACAATGACTCTGAGCGTGTTGTCCGGAGGTGTCTTTCTTCCCGTGCATACCCACAAAACATGATTGGCATCAACGTCAGCCAACGGAGCCGGATACAGGGGACAAGTTTGTGTGTCGTCTGGGTACAACCGGCAAGTCTAGTGACAAAAACTCTGCAGACTAACGCAGCTTGAACCCTCTGAGAGAATCGTCAAGCTTGGAAACCTCAGAGTCGACACGTGTGTCCCATCGAAGAAGGTTGTCAAGCTGAAACTCCACTGATGTCCGCACAATAAATGAGGCTACAAGAGGTTTTAGGTAACAAATGAAAGTTGGAAGGATGCTGCTCTAATTATCTCAGGAGGTTCAGGCCATGATCCTGAACCCAATGCGCACGACTCATTAGCTGTGCTGTCTTTGTTGACTCCGTTATTATAGTGGCAGATGAGAGGTGTCTCTTTGACTTGCTTACAAAATTTTGAGCACTTAGTGAGTCTGTATATATAAGGGCCTCCGTTATGCTGGAAATGCGCCTGTGGCTTTGATTCCACCGTTTAGGGCATGGAGGTCTACTAGTAGCGCTGCTGGAGTGTCGATGGCATAACAGCGTGGGCCCCCAAGAACTGGGTGCGGGTTACTACCAAAGACGGTTCGTCCTCTCTGGGGTTTTATAAAATATTCAGATAAGCTGACGAAGCAAAGGAGTAATCGATATTGTTGCGTTTTGTTTCGAAGGAGGAAAAGCTTACGGTAACTCGGTTTGCTTAAGTTCAATAAAAAAAACATCCGCGTGTTATCATAGATCATGCCTTTCCCCGTTGCGTTTTTGGAGGAGGGGTTGTTGCGGTAAACGTTCTTGTTCAGAATAAGATAATATTGATACCTGTTAAAGAAACTTGTTCATGGTTTGCCGGTTTCCATTTTTCAAGTGCTCAGGACGTGATAGCTGAGTAACATGCCCTATTTTTAAAAAAAAACTTATCAATTTTTCTTTACCCTGAAAACGAATTGACACCTTTCAAGATGTCTTTTTTAAATATGCCCCTATTTCATACATTGATTGCATGCAGTTTGGCGTAAACATATGCAGCTAAAGCACAGAAGGTGTGTCTAGCCTGACAGCGTTTACAACTCTTGCAGGTAGTGCTTACGCAATTTAACAGTCTCTCGGTTACTCTCCGCTTTTGTTAAACGTTATTTTGAGTTCGCTCATCGTTGATGAATCCTCTTGTTACGAAATATTTATGAATCGGACGACTGTAAATATAATACTAATTTAATTTAAGCAATGCAGTACTACGAGGTGACATTGCCGCTCTACGTTCATTCGATATGCAGGCGAAATTACTGCACACTGCTGCAGAATTAACTAGGTGCCGTTTTTCTGTCGTGACATGTTGTGTGAATATATGCGGCGTGTTAGCTGGCTCCGCTTCCCTTGACGCCACGGAATAAAAAAGGACAGGAGGGGATACGGCGTTTCTTACTACGGATACCAGCTAAAGTTGCAAGTTCTTGGCCTTGTTTACGCTAGCGAGAATCTGTCCCGCAAAGAAAAAAAAACTGCGCGGCAGCCTCGATGGGTATTTCACGGTGCAGCCACGGAATAAATGGCGGCCGCTATCATTTCGCCCAACCGATTCCTCTACCCTCTCCTTCGCCGTCATGGATGCGCAGCTTCATAGTACGCGTTCGTTTTCATAGTGGCATTATCTGGTCGCTCTCCAGCGCCTGACGCAATAGGTGTTTTCACTTTCTATATATATTGTTGCTCCGTGGCACAAGCGAAATGCGTTATTTACCCTGGACGAACGATTTTAATACACGTACAACAACATTGTCCTTTTCTCTTCATCTCTAGGGGCTTCAAGTGTCGTTGTAGAGAGTGTCGCAATCATGATTAGCCAATTTTGTAAATGTTGTCGTCGATATTTTTTATCAAAAATATAGCTTCCAAAATTTTCCTTCCAACCAATCAGGGAAGTGCTCTCTCACTATAATTGGAATACCTTTCGCACCATGAAATCGAAAGTAATAAAATGGTTGTATCTGTTTGGTAAAAGGGCAAGAATATTTGCAATTTTAAGGTAACCAACGGCTGTTTTTACCCATTGTGATGAGGCGCCCGTGAAGGAGAATGACGAGGGCCGATGAGCGCGCGGAGCGTTCAGAAGAATCGAATCGGCTAGGGTTCAGGCGACCCTTTTGACGCCCTGGGCGAGTGAGCGCGGCCCAGTGATCATCTGGAGATACAAGCCAGAGTCTCAACCGCTGCTGCCACCTGAGAGCCGTCGGCCGCTGAGCCCGGTTACCGACGTCTGTCTGCTGGCCCGTGTCTGGATCTGGTGATGCGCTGGGCCAGAGGTCGTGGTTCGGGGAAACACCCGCTCACAACCACCGCTGAACCATCGAGCCGTCAACCCCAGTGCACGGTCCTTGACGTCCGGCCGCTGTCCCGTGTCCTTACCCGACGTAGCGTGAGACTCCTCATCGAGCCAGCCGCGCCGTGGTACCTCGGCCGATCCCACACGCATCGTGAGGAGACCTCGTTGGACTGCTGTGCCGACTGAACTATGTAGGACGTTTCCTCTCTTGCTCTCTATGCGAACAGTTTTTTAGCCTGTTACCGCAATTAACTCTCTTTCTTTTGATCTCCTTTCCGCTCTGGATTTCCGCTACTCCCTCTTAACTTCTGATCTCACCTTCCATGCATACAGTATCCCTACTTGCGTACGTATTATTTACGGACTAGTGATTTTCTAGCTGGTCCTAGGCCCATTCATGACAGAAAGTGGCCAGCCTGCCAGACTCCTTAAGATCCGCTGAAAGGAGCCGGTAAGCCACGAACGCGCCGGTAACGTTAGCTAAAAACCCTGAATATTGAGAAGTTAATTGCGTCGGGAACTCAGCTAGGGCTTTCGGGTCAAGAGCTTAGGGAATGGGTAGAGAACGAACGTTCTGAGCAGTGCGTCACAAGGGCCGCCGACAGGGAAGCTACGCGAGAAGCAGCTGAAATGGAGAAGGAAGCTGCAGAAAGAGCAAAAGAAGCCGCAGAAAGGGATAAAGAACTGCTGCTATTAAGAATCCGAATCCAAGAAGGCGGGGCGAACCCATCGAATGCCGCCGCAGGACATCAAGCTCTTGCCGCCTCGAATGCGATCAACCCGCAGAAATTGCTTCCTCTGTTTGACAAGAATCGCGATGACTTCACGCCTACTTGCAACAATTTCAAAGCATAGCAACAGGGCAGCAATGGCCGCAGCACAAATTGGCTCTTGCTGTAAGGATGTGCTTAAGTGGAGAGTCGCTTACCATTATTGGCCGAATGACCGCAGAGGACTCTCTTGACTACGGTAAAATAAAAAAGGCGTTTCTTCAGCGGTCCCGGTTTACAGCCCTAGGCTATCAGGAAAAATTCAGGAAAGCGCGGGCGGAGGATGGTAAAACAGGAAAACCGCTTGCAGCGAGACTTACCGGTTATTTTGACCATTGAATTGAGATGGCGAACATTCATAATAGGTTAGAGGCTCTCGCTCTCCGTGACCATATCATCAGGGAATAATTCATCCGCTTCTGCCATCCCAAACTCGTGATGTTCTTGTAAGAACGCGAGTGCAAAACGTTGAACGAACTAGCCGATGCGATGGATCGTTTCCTAGAAGCGCAAAACCTGTCGAACCTCGGGAAGGTCACCGATGACGCCCGCGATAAAACTAAAGTCTCCGCCAACGCCCAACAGAAAGCGCCATATGAAATGTTTTTGTGCATTCGCACAGACCCGTGCGCAAGACTGCCGTAACTCAACTAAGGAACAGGCCCGACGCGCTACCTGTGGTCGCCCCGGTCATAAAACTGAAACCTCCAGGAATCGGCCCATTGGAAAAGAGCAGCTTGCTGCTTGCGCTATCACTGAGCCCCGGAAGACGCCACAGCAGTGCACCGAACTCGCCGATGCCAAAAGCGAAGTGTACCCTAGTGACAAGTGCCCTCGTGGCATCGTTGAGCAACAGTCTGCCTTCGTAGTGAAAGGAATGCCGGTCGTTGAAGGCTAGCAGCTCAGAAATCCTGTCACCGTTCTGAGGGATACTAGCAGTAACACCGTCATTCGTCGACGTGACTTGGTCGGCGAGAATCAACTGACAGGAAAAACCACCCAGGCACTGCTCTTCGATGCAACAGTTAGGCACCTCCCAGAGGCAAACATGTAAGTCCAAACCACCTACTTTGTGGGCGAGATTGCTGCTGCTTGTATGGATCAGCCAATTTACGATCTCGTGCTCGGGAACATACAAGGTGTAAGGGACTCTTACATGCCAGATCCTGATTGGGAGCACAAAGGCGAAGATGCCACCAGCCCAGCACTGGCCAACCCAGCCGCAAAGTTACCTGAAGATGTTTTAGTGTCGGCTGTTGAGAGGACAAATCGGTCCCAGGTTATACCTTTACCGGTACCTAAAATCATCTGCGCCGACATCACAAGGCAAGAGATGGCTGAAGACCAACGGCGAGACCCGACCCTCCGCCGCGGCTTCCGGAAGTTAGGAAAGAATTTTCCATCTGGTAAAGGACAGAGTTACTCGTTCTTTGAGTCGAACAACCTCCTGCACCGAGATTACCACCTTGCCACGGGCAGAAAGTTTAAGCAAGTTGTCGTTCCTAATAAATCTAGGGAACCAATCCTTTGAGTGGCACATGAGAGTATCATGGCGGGCCAGCAGTGCATCATAAGAACGACCGATCGTATCCTGCAAGAGTTTTACTGGCCTGACATAGACGGAGATGTAAAACGCTTTGTTAAATCCTGCGACCTGTGCCAACAAACAACGCCTAAGAGAAAAGTCTGCGTTGCGCCCTTGGTCAGCACACCGTTAATCCGGACGCCGTTTGAACGGGTTGCTGTTGATGTATTTGGCGCATTCTGCCCAAAGTCGCAGAAAGGAAACCGATACATGCTGACGCTCATCGATTTCGCGACCCGATACGCGGACGCCGTAGCTCTCCCAGCGATGGATTCAGCACATGTCGCAGAGGCCCTCATTGAAATGTTCTCTCGCATCGGTATCCCCAAGGCGATTGTTATCGATCAAGGGGCGAGCTTCACCTCAGAGTTGATGCGAGAAGTCAGCCGCCTGCTGTCAATCAAGCTCCACCGCACTAGTCCCTGTCATTCTATGGCGAACGGGCTGGTTGAAAAGGTCAATGGCCCTTTGAAAAAGCTGCTAAAAAGTCAAGGAGCTGTGAACGAAAGATGACCTCGATGATGAGGTTAGGACGACCTACGGATACCTCGTAGATCTACAAGACCGACTGAAGCAGACTTGTGAAATTGCCTATTAGCTGCTTGGCAGAGCGAGAGAAAAATACAGGAACTACCATGATCGGAAAATTCACCCAAGGAAGCTTTCGGTTGGAAACAAGGTTCTTAACTTGCTCCCAATGATTCAAAGAAATTGCTGATGCAGTTGAATGGGCCATTCGGGATTACCGGGAAGAAAAACGACGTCGACTAAAAGATCAGCCTGGGTGGCAAAAGGAAGGCCTTCCACGTAAACATGTTGAAACTCTACGATAAAAGGACGTCCTCGCCACCTTCGCGAGCATCAGTTGCCGCTACAATTGACGACGTCCCGGCTACCGTAGACGATCTCGACGACCCACCATCGGCCGACAGCCTTCCTACACTTCTGCTTCGTCTTACGCAAACTTGCGGAGATGTCGAGTTCTCACCTGAACTCTGAGCAGAGGGCTCAGGTGCAGAAAATATTTGAAGCGATGGCATGATCTTTTGGGACCTGCCCGGACAAACACCCGTTATACAGTGCACACTGAAATTAACGACTGATAAGAGTCTACACGTTTCTCAATATCCACTAACGCTCGGACTTCATGAGACGATTGAAAAAAGTTCAAGACATGTTAGCGATGGGAATCATTGAAAAATCGCAGTCTCCTTACAATGCGCCAATGGTAGCTGTATAGAAACCTCACGGTACCATCCGCCTCGCCATTGATTTTAGAGAGCTTAACAAACTTATTGCCTCTGATTGCGAGCCCATTTCACGCATAGACTTCGTACTTGCCCTCGCTGGCAAGAAGAAATTCTTCTCAAAGTTTGACTTTACGAAAGGCTATTGTGCGTTTTCGAGGTTGTCGGGGCGGTACCAATTCCGGTATATGAGGTTTGGTATAAAGACCGTCTCAGCTGTCTTTGCACGTCTAATGCGAGCTGTGCTAGGTGGGTGGAAAAACGTCCACCACTAGTTCGATGACGTAATTGTGACAACGGACACCTGGAAAGAGCACTTGGACACACTGGGTTGGGTTTAGAAAGAATAAAAAATGCCAGCCTGACGGTAAAGCCAAGCAAGTGCGTAATCAGAAATCACACCATTGCTTTTTAGGACACCGCATTTGGGACTCCCAAGTGAAACCCCTGTTAATGACTTTGGACAAGATCTTGTGCTCTAAACGACCAACAACGAAAAAAAGCGGTACAGTATTTCTTGGGGTTAACCGGGTACTACTGGAAATTCATTCCCAATTATGGCGCTAATACAAAACTACGAACAGACCTGACCAAAATTTGGCAAAGCAACACTCTAGGCCTGCGGCGAACAAGAAGAACAAGCGTTCAACACTTTAGAGACTCAACTTGCTTCTGCACTAATATTGCAAGCTCCGGACCTCACTAAGCCTTTCATACTACGCACAGACGCGTCAAGCACGAGCCTCGGAGCGGTCTGTTGCAAAGGGGATGCGAGAATGTCTTACACCCCATTGCGTACGCGAGCCGCAACCTGTTGCCGAGATAGATGAGCTACTCAACCATTGAGCACGAGTGCTTGCTCGGATGTGGGCAATGAACAAATTTCATAATTTTTAAATGGGAAGCCTTTAATATTGGGCAATGAACAAATTTCATAATTTTTTAAATGGGAAGCCTTTTATTATACAGTGACCACCAGCCCTTAAAGTACTTGCAATCAGCTAAACCCGTGAAGACAGAGTGTTGCGCTGGAGCTTAATACTTCAAGAGTACTCTTTCACTGTCGAGTTTATCAAGGGCACCGAAAATGTAGGGGCTGACTGCATGAGTAGAATTTAAAAACCCAAGTCCCCCTCATGTATTTAGTAGTGTGTCACAAGTGTTGTTTAACTAGTCATTATGATTCTTCGCGTATTTCAGTGTCTTTTTCATACCATTGTGCATGCGTTTCGCGTTTAAGGTGTTCTATTGTGACTGATCGCACTTCCGTGAACTGTGGACTTTAACGTGCTTCACCAGAACTTATCCGCGTCTCCAAATGACTCTTCTTTTGTAGAGTAGTGGTTGCTTCCAACAACGTTCTTAAAACCGGAGTTGTGTGATAAGGCGGCCGTGAAGGAGACTGAAGGGGGGCCGAGGAGCATGCGGAGCTTGCAGAATATAATCGGCAAAAATTCAGGCGATGCTTTTGACGCGCTGGGCGAGTGAGCGCGGCCCTGTGATCGCTTGGAGCTAGAAGCCAGGGTCTCAACCGCTGCTGTCGCCGGAGAGCCGTCGGCCGCTGAGCCCGGTTACCGACGTCTGTCTGCTGGCCCGCGCCTGGATCTGGTGACGCGCTTGCCAGAGGGCGCGGTTTGGTGAAACACCGGCTCACAACCGCCGCTGGGCCATCGAGCCGTCAGCGCAGTCCCGGTCCCTGACGTCCGGGCGCTGTCCCGTGTCTTGACGCGACGTAGGCGTGAGACTGCTCATGAGCCAGCCGCGCCATGGTACCTCGGCTGATCCCACATGCTTCGTGAAGAGGCCTGGTGGGACTGCTGTGTCGACTGAACTATGTAGGACGTTTCCTCTCTTGCTCTCTAATTGAACAGAACAGTTTTTTAGCCTGTTACCGCATTTAACGCTCTTTCCTTTAGTCTCGTTTCCGCTCTGTGTTTCCGCTACTCTCTCCTAACTTCTGCTCTCACCTGCCATGCATAAAGCTATCCCTAATTGCGCACGTATTAGTTACCGGCTCGTGACTTTCTATCTGGACTTAGGCCTATTCATGACACCCATAACCTTGGCGGCTACGAAACTCTCATTTCCTAAATTGATCGAGAACGTTTCATTGGTTCGAATTCGCACCCCCCCCCCCCCACTAAGCAGCGCATTAAGGGTATTTTTCGAAAGCTTAAAACTGCCGAACGTTAGAAGAGGCACATCCTTACAAGACATTTACTTCGTTGTCATGCATCGTTTAAAACCTAGAGGAGTACTCAAGATAGCGAACATTGAAGCCTACAAAAAGCTGTCATAGAAATACTAAGTTGTAACAGTTTGTGTTAAAGGAACGAAAGTACTTTATTGTCCCTGAAATATGTGAAGTATGTCTCCTCATTTCACTTTCTTTATTATTTGTTTTCACTCATAATGATGTTTTTAATAATTGTATATCTTATTTATTTATTTTATTATTATTTATTTATTTTATATACAATAGACGCCCTAGCCAGCACTTCATAGTTTAGGCAGATAATACACACTGAAAATGCATTTCCACAAAGGCATGCAAAGAACAGAATACAATTAAAATACAATAACTGTACGGAGTTACCCCAACAGTATCTAAATAAACCACTTAACATTACAAAAATATAAAGCTAATAAATTACCGCGAAACAAGCGTTGTATTATGTTGCAGACAAGAACCAGCAATGTCAGAACCCAAAAGGGAAGAGTGAACGATGCAAGGCAATTTAATAATTATTTGGAGTCTACAGAGACACAACAAGCGCTGTTCAACATGCTTGTTAAGTTCGCAGTCTTCGAAACTAAAACATTTGCGCTGTTTATTCCACAAGAGGAAGATTCTAGAATTTTTCACTCGACCGAAAATCGAAATAAATTTGTAAGCATAGTCGACGCGCGCATTTTTATATGGTACCGGAAAGATTACTTTAGGTGATAAGGCAGATGGTACAATGTAATCCTCTAGGAAAAATAATAGATTCGTTAGGGCAGGTACACTTCGTTTAGACAGAATGACGGCAGTGTAAATAGAGCAGCATTGTTATGTTCTGTATAAATCACATCATTAAGACAAATTTGGAACGGATGCCGTATTATTTGCAGATATTTTCCGAGAAGGGCGAATGAGAGCATTCTGCGCGTGATGCTTTCCTTTAGAGCTAAGAGATGAAGGCCGGGCCAAAACGAAGTTTTTTTAAAAGTAATTGCGTGATGTGATCTATATAAAGATCCCAATTTAGGTCCCAGAGAATATGACTCTAAAATACCTAAAGGAAGGAAACTCTATTATTATATAGGGTCATGTCTTAATAAACTAAAGGTGTTCAACCTCGATAACGAAGAAAATTGCACATGTTTAGTTTTTCTACGTTCACTTCAAATTTTTGCACCCTAAGTAATGTTGATAAATCGAGCTGGAGTGCAGCAACGTCGTCTATTGTTACTACTACTTCATCTATTGCGCAGTCATGAGCGAATAGGCGAATAGGCGAAGAAATATTATTTAGCCAACAGAAGGAATACTCTTCTCAGTGGACTCAGTGGACGCTTTTTCGAGGTATTCGGACGCTAGGTGCTGCGCCTCGATTTTTAGCTAAGCTTACAACCTTCCCCGTCACGTCTCCCCGACACGTAGCGGACGCCGTTGAAGTTCACAGTTTCGTTTATGGTGGCGCAAATATCATTACGTAGCAAATAGAATTCGCTCAAAAATTTCACGTAAGCCGTGCGGCACCTCTGATTGGTATGGCAGCAAGCTTTGCTGGTGTCCCGTCTCTACAGACTGGATCGACTTATCATTTTTTTTTTCATTCTCTTGACTGGTCATTATGTTTCTAATTGTGCTGTCTCTGCTGATTTCACAACGGGCTGGCCACTCGATTGCGCGGTCTTTTCCGAAAGCGGACAAAAATAATTCCTGCACACACGACCTTGCCTCCAGTTTTCTATAGGGTGAATGGGTTCCGCAAAACTAATGCACAGTTTTAAGAGGTTCAAACAAGACACGGCGTTTTTGGCTAATTTTCTGTTGCAAAAAGAAGTAGTGTATGCTGTATATATTCTAAATATTCCTAAATAAGTAATAACTGTACTCTATTTTCTTGTCCTTTCAGTGGTATTGGTATTCTCCTTGAAAACATTGGCTTGCAGCCACGGGAAAGAAGCGGATCAGGTAAGTGCGTGATCGTTTACACTACTTATAACTCGCCTATCCACTTTTTTTCTAGGAAATCCTTAACTGCGTAGTTTTTCTTAATACACTCAGGTTTTGCGATATGCCGTATTGTGACCGAATAATCAATGATTCACTTTCATGATACCAGACAAGTTTTATTGTTTTTGGTAATTCGCATGAAATTTCTGAAAAAGAGTACAAAATAGTGGCGGGCACCGAGGCGTCGGAGAATTAGGCGCAGCGGTGTTGATTTTGTACGACTTTATTTTGACACCTGGTCCTTTCCAGACATGTCATGAATTACATTACCTTTCGAACATGAACAATGTACGCATTTTACAAAGCGGTTAACCTTTTGCCGTACGCAGCGACATAGATAGGTGGATACGAACGCCAGAACAAAAACACGCTCACGCCTAGCTTTCGCCAACCCAAAACAAAACCACCTGCCCCCGTCAACTGGCTGCAAAACGCAAACCGAGCTGTACACAAAGCATTCAGTATCAACAGAGCATAGTTAGTGGCATTTACGGCTAAAAAAGGTGATCTTCCGGATGCTAAACGAACATGGCGGTTCCGACCCTTTGACAACATTGTTGAGTCCCTGTGTACATTGTATGTGTATCTGTTTTGGTTTATATAACTAACCCTCAAAAAAAGAAAAAAATCAAACCAAAGAGAACCGTAAGGGCCACGTGAATCACGTGATGCTTCGCCGTTGCCATACTGTCAATCTAGTGCGCAAGTTAGACAACACGTCGTTTAATTTTGGATCGTTTAAAATACCCTATCAGAAACGCATCCTAGTGGCCGCTTCATCCAGCAGGGCCATAAAACCAAACAATATCCAGTGGAATGTCAGCGTCTTGTCTTTCAAGGATCTAGTGTCTGGCGCACACACGATCATTGCACGTTGTACACAGGCGAGCAGGCTTGGTGTCTCGTCTACACGTCGTTCGTATTTAGACTGTAGTTTTGCAGGTCGCTGTCTTTTTTGCATGTCGACACAGGATATCATCTTTATATTTACTAGTATTAGTAGTAGAGCCTAATGATGTCTCACGTACGCCAACTCGTGCGAAAGTACCACATACATTACCAGCATGTCCATTATGTTCTTGTTGAAGCGTTCTTTTTTCCTGGTCGTTTCTAGTTTATACAATCTCTCATGTTAGTCATCCTTGGAGGTTTGGCGTAATATTTCTTGCAGGTGGTGAACACTGAAATCTGTTTAACGGTAGGTCATACGGTCTCTAGGGCCTGCACCCACACTCTTCCTGGATGAGGAATTCAACTGCATTTTTGGAGTCGCTGTAATAAGAGCAGCTGTTTCATCTTGCACGTGAATAATCTCTAGAGTGAATGTTCGTGGTTGTTCGTCGACTTGAACACGTATCGTGGATTGGGGTGGCTTTGCGAATCTCGGGTCCGGATCTTCTTGTTGTCGAACAATGATGGGCTTAGCGACGCAGTTGAAATTATCGCAAATAATTTTAAATATAATTATTTACGTTTGCACACAGTCAAACGAGAAGGGCAGCATCGAAACTGTATACGAGGGGCGTAATATTCCTCGCCAAAGCCGATATACCGGCGCACTGTTCTTGACTTCAGAATACTGGACTTCGTTCGTGCATCGTGTTTTAAGTTCTCAGGATACCGCCCACATGCAACCAGCTTCCAGTAAAGACACTGAACCAATATGATTGGTTACAGCCCGCCCACCAGCTCCCTCTATGTGGCCAGATAAAACAAATATGCACAAATACTCGACTATTAGTGCACTTGCGGGGAAAGTCCTTTCACCCGCCTGTGTACATGCCCACGCGTCTCTCGGAAGCCCGGATTTCTCTTATGATCAGCATGGTTTCGTCTCCCTCATTGAAAAAAACATAAACCGTGCCTGGCACCCACTTCCACTCCCCTTCCCGAATGGTTTGTCAAGGCCATGACGGCGACGCTCCCACAGTGCACGCGTGAGCAGGTGTCATGCATACATTCTCTCTAGTTCCCGGGTGCTGCGGGATATTCGTGGGCGACACATCGCTGAACCCCTCGTCAAACGTCCGTCGTGATTCGCAGTAGCTCGTTGATCGCTTACATGTGTCTACAAAGATTCAAAAATGCTCTTTGGTGACAACAACGGGCATTGCTCGTACATTCGGATGCTTCAAAAGGATCACGATGATCAGAAATGTGTTATACATGTTTGGAGGGTACCCTCGCTGGTACTTTGCTGTGCCACCAGTCGCCAGAGCTCCCGATGTAGTTCATTAAAGGGGATATAAGGCAGGCAGGTGCTGTTTCGCATTCTTTTTTTCCATGTACGTTTTAACCTCAAGTGTTTTGTGAGCTTGGCGTCGTGGTCAGGCTTCCAATTGTCCACCCACTAGTTCTTTTATTATGGCAGTTCCCTCGCTCGTTCGTATTCGAGAGCAAAGTTCGTCGTGAGAATGAATTTTTAAGGCAAAATGTAGTCACGGGTCGATGGACAACCCTTGCAACGACGACGTTGCACCCCTAGATGCAGTCCATCAGTTATTCAAAAATGTAATGGCACGGTGCCAAAATTTATGTTCAATAGCCCTGCTTTTTTTTAATCTAGAGATCAATACTTGAAAATACTTTGTAACTAATTTTGGCCTTTGCAATACCAAAAAGACAAGCAAACACTAAGCACAAAATTATTATTATTGCCGTTTGCGTTGCTTGATGTCCTCTTTAAAGGCTAAGCACATTGTGTTGCGTACAAACTTGCATAACCGCGTAAGGTCAGTTACTACGCAGAGTGGTTTAGTAGTTCACCGGTGGTACTCCTGTTCCTGAAATGCAGAGAGTTTGGTCCTCCGGTGGCTTTTTGCCTTCATAAAAGGAAAAGAAAACTTTCGCGTCAGGAGATTTCGCTGCCGAATAAAGATCGAAAGCCATGTTAGCTCATGGTAACAAAATGCGAAGAAACACACCCCAAAGCGGCGCAGACTCTCAACTACATTGTATAAAAATCGAACACCATTTACTTACGGAGCGTGAAAAACAGCAAAACCAGAATAACCAGTAACCCACTCGTGCAAAAAAACAGATACATCAACATTCAACAGTCTCTTCACTGCTCCTCACAGCGTGCCCAACCAAGCAGCTTCGTCCGAGGAAGACGGCGGGCGTAATGGGGTGTGTGCGGTTTCGCACAGGAAGACGCTGATGAAATGTGAAACAGGGGTTGTGTATAATATACTCTCTCATGCGGGAGTGCCTTCTTCGGACAAACCGGGGGTGTTTAAATGTCAATTTGAAAGAACACATGTCTGCTGTTAATATACGACCGCATTCAAACCTTAACGATAATTGTCGCACGTGTAAAAACTGCTGACCCAAGTTTAGAGACACCACATATCTGTAGTGAAACAGAGATGCGCAGACTAGTGAGATAGTGGAAACTTTCCACGTGGGTGCTGGGGGCGATAACGCTTGCTTGATCCAGCCGTCAGTGGAAATCACTGATAGCAAAAGAAGATATGCCTGGTGATGGTCGGACACGCGGTGATCAGAGGAGAGTGTTGTATTTTCTTGTTTGTTGTTATATCACGTATGGGTTACTGGTTATTCGGTTTTTGCTGTTTTCTTCGCTCCATCTATCAATTCTGTTCGACTTCAATAAGATAGCCTACGCATGTGTCGTTCGTTGTTTATTCTGTGGTGTGTGTGTGTTTCTACGCAGTTTTTTACAATGAACTGGTACCCACTCACACAGTTTGTCGTTTTTGTACACCATTGTGGTCTCCATTTTCTGTACATCTATTACAGGCTTATCTGCCATATTTTCCTAAATGTTATGGCAAAAATTCTTTAAAAAGTTGCATGAGTGGGTAGCTTCTTGTTACAAGTATTTCAGAAATAATTACCGAGCCTCTTCTGGGCCGAACAAAACGCCTACAGCGATATGAATGCATACTAAAATGTTGCTTTCGTTACTCAGATTTTAGATATATTCACCCAACCGATGTAATTCAAGCATACAAGACATTTAAATCTTTTTTTTCAACTTGCACAGAAAGATCTTCCAGTATCCCATTGTGCCATCTCTATGGTGTTTTGTACATCAACATTTGCGGAAGGAACACAGTGTACGGTAAGTATTTGGCGTTTTTCCCAACAAGGGGCGATGAAAACAAGACGTTTATAAATCTACTGTTCTTTTATAGTTCTCGTTTCCTTGAAACGGAAGAAAAAAAAATAGGATTTTGCAAAATGGTATTGTTCTCTCAGAAATATTTGTTAGAGCAAATCCGTAGGTGTTATATGTAGTCTACACATTTTAAGTTAGGCTTGCGAGATTTTCGTAAACGCTATATAAATAATTCACGTGCGGGCAATTAGAATAATTGTTCCTCTATACTGATACTACGAGTGACCCTTTTCTCGTCAACACGAGAGCTAAAGCTTTCTTTGTACGGTAAAAATCCACAGCATAAGGCCCTGGTGTTGTTTTGAGCCAAAATGCAAAAAGACCAATTCTGATTTCTACTCAGAAAAACATCTTTACCTTCACTTCCTAAATAAAGTTGACAGTAGCGCGAAAGCGACGTCGAATCCACAGAAAGTGCACCCAATCAATTGTCAAACCAACAAAGGCCAAAATAGCAAAAGTAGAACGAACCGACCAATACTACGACTTCTTCTGCACTAAGTAAACCCATATTGAGCGATAAAAATGCATTCTGATACGTCGCTAAATGAGAGGACGCGATTTTATTGAACTCCTCTTTATCATCGATGCGTTGTGGTTTCCTTACCGGAACCATTCCATTTTAGCGATTTTCACGTAACCATTTTGACACAACGGAAACAAGTTTTTCACACGCGCCATTTATAAAGATATTGTCAGAGCTTTTGGATCGACCAAACCACGCCTTCGTCTGAACTGAAAAAAGAAAGAGCGTTAGCCACGGATCTGTCACACTGGGTTGCAAACACGCATTGCCCACAAATTTGAGACCACAACAAAAGAAGGGTAGATCTGTTTAGAGTATTAACCACAGCTCGCGAAAGAACACTGAAACAGTGAACAAAGCGTTCTAGTATCTCATATTTTTGTAATACAAAACTCTCCACGCTCCAGGGGTTTTGAAATGTGAACTATTTATAACGGGAAGCGGTGATTTACGAACGTCGTTGAGTGTGCCTACTATTGACAGGCTGTACGGTACGCACAATATTCGCGTGCCGTTGATAACAAGATTTAGAGTAATGCATCTTAAGGAGATTAGTTATAATAAAGAACCATTATGGGTTAAATGTGACTCAAACCCGAAGTTTTATGTCAGATGGTTCCGTTTTAGTTGAGCAGTTTGAAGTAGAATTCCTTCATATAGCTCCCACAGGGAGCTGAGAGAGATGCGCGACCATTTTTCGCGCGCCGCCGTAGTGATGTTACTGTGGTTGTCCATGCCGCACAGAGAAGCCCCTGCTACGGCAGCTCCCCAGCTGCGGACGCGATCGGCACCATGCCCCGTCCAGGAGCAGCAGCAGCAGCAACGTGAGCGACGTCGCAGGAAATCCAGCGTACCCGCCGTAAGGCGCCACCGACCGAAGCGCCCCCACCGCACGTTGGCCTCGTCGGAAGCGTGGCGGCGCGGCTCCTGCAGGCGCGACGGGCGGCTATCCCGCAAAAACCCAGATAACAAGTTGGCGGACGGTCGCGCAACTCTTAGCTCCCTGCGTGAGCTATACAGAGGAGCGCTAGTTTGAAACACTTTAAAGAGCAGTAGCGACATTAGCGACAGTAGCGACATCGTATGGCCCTTTCATTGGAAACACCAACGTAAGCATTCAAAATCGATAACATTTGGTGATACATTTCACCTAAATTGCGCGACCGCTTTAGTCGCTAGTTTACTACTAAGATTTAGTGAAACAGCCTATGATTAAATTTGAGCTCGGTTCACTCATTATGCGGATGACATGTCTGTCAACCGATTTGTTGCGTGATCTGTACATTCTTTGCGCCATATATCATACTGCTCGAAATGTCGAGGTTAAAACGGCCGGCCGGGTGTGCCCTTTGTGTCCATCACTGCAGTGTTGGCCCGTTAAGCAACGAGGCATTATCCGCCTCTACTTTAATTGCCTAGTATGAAGATTTGCATTATCATTCTTTGGTGTATATAGGATGTGTATATATTTGCGTTCTTAGTTTGAATATTCTCACTTTTGTTTTGTTTTTCGTTTTTGTTAAGATGTGCAAATGTAACCTCCTATGTAATACCCCTTCACTGGGGCCTTTAGGGGTATTGTGAATAAATAATAAATAAATTTAAATGGTACTTGACAATTTACAACGTAGCATTCTGTTACTACGTAACAAAGAGCCGTGTTTAGTACATGTCTTCTCTAAGCTATCGTGAGTTTGTAGATAAATTTTATATCAGGTGCGTTCTGCTGTTTTGCCGACGAACACAAGGCGATTCCAATTAATCGGATCAGTCAGCGAGTCAGTCTTTATGATGTTATGAACAAGCTCGACTATATGTAATTCGAAGTCTGTGCAGCCTGTGTGTAGACATCTCGAACCATGTTTTATGGGTAACCTGATTAAATTGGAGCATTATCCTACCGATTGATAACACGTATTTGATTCAAAAGCTCTGGACACTCGAGTGCCTCAGCAAGCAGGTGTAGTTGGCCGAGCTTATGGCTCGGAGAAATATGACTATATTCTACTGCATTACGACAGCGAAGTGGCATTGCAATAAACTAGCACTGAAATATTTTAATGTAAACCAGACTATGTTTCAATATTAGCACGACTATTTTACGCGGCTCTTTTACTGCATGTTTCGTATCTAACTTTTGGTGCTTTTTCAGCTTCCAGGTCGCAATTACACCGGGGAATGCGATGGGTCGGCTCACTGCCTCGACAAAACTGCCGAACCTGTTGCTGAATGACATTTGGCGTGAACTGCCCTGTGTTTACCCTCCATTTGATTTATTTTTGTAAAAATATTTTTGTGGCTGCTGCCACTTGAGATGCAAAGAAATATTTTGTGCCTGTAAACAGAAATAGTAAAAGGCGCAAAATTTCTTACGAATAAACTTGCACGGTTCGGCTATTTGATATCATTCATTTACGATTTCTACCAACCCAATGCTACTCTTCCGCTACCAACAATTTTCGTAGCAGGACCAGTCAAACCACTTTGCAGAATACCCTATTTTATTCGCCCGTGCATGCACCATAACCAAAAACAGTAGGAACTTCATGCTGTTAATAACCGGTCGGGGGACCAAATTGAAAACGTCACGAAAAGTAAGTGCGAAAGCTTGAGATTTCTCAAAACACCACAAGCAAATATGAAGTGTGCGACACATGGCCACAGAGAGTCACGTGACCCGTAATATTTTTGTGGAGCCTGCCGCGTACAGGAATATTGCTCGCACATGTAGCAACAGTTAGAAATTTGGTGGGTCTTTTTATGTACTCTAGGCTTTCACTACTGCTGCTGCCGATGCCGTGAGCGAATTCCAAGTGGTGCAGTATAAACATTATCCGCACGTACTTAACGCGTTCAGTGCCAGAGAATGACCTCACGTTGTGTGAATCTGCATCCAGTTGACAGTACTCCTTTCACCCGTCTGGCAGCTATAGTGTGCATTTGAAAATGTTTTCTAAATTAAAAGTATTTGATACCTTTTTGATAACCAAATTTTAATGCGAACAGAACCATGTTGGGATAGTACCTTGTAACTGCGAAAGGGCGTTCACAGCGAGGCGCACAGTGCCCGGCTACGTTTGGTGACATATCATTCACCATGGCTGGCTTTTTAGAACGCATTTTTCTCGATGCTCTTCGCTGGCGCCCTTTCGGTTCGGCGAGCGCCGCCGCGGCTTGATTGGCTAATTCAATATTTTAGATGCAACGCATGTCATGCTCGCCCCTCTGTCCTTCCTGCGTCTGTCCGGCGTTGTCCGCACAGCTGCGCCTCTCCTCCTCTCCTCTCTCCGATAGCAACACTCTCTCCCAAAACAGCTGCGGTTGGCGCAGCGCGCTCTCACGCAGTTTGCTAGGCGCCGGTGGGCGGCGCTGCGCTCGGCGCTGCGCATGTGCAGTACTCTCTCTCTCCGCGCTCTCCTCTCCTTTGGGAGCTTTGAATATAAAGTGGCATGCTGCCCTCCGACGGACTCAGTCGACGGTCGTCCGCGTTACGCTTGCACTCTCTCGCAGTTTCTCGACGATTGGTTGATGCAATCGTCGAGCCCCTAACTGTGCACTTACGGACCACAAGTCACTCATTCTCGTCTGCAATAAAGACCGTACCTGAGCATACGTGTACTGCATGTGCATTGCAAGATGAAAATGGAAAATTACGCCTGTCTCCCCTTCGCGTGAGAATCCCTGCTATAAGCGTAATCAATACGGTGGAAAACGCCCATGGAACCCCCCATGAGATGCGTTGCATCACACCAGGGTTCCCGCGAGGGGAGGTGTGCGTACTTTTTTTGAAATCCCTTGATGAATTGGGTCTTGTCGTCCAATTAGGTTGTGTGCTTCAATGGTGAGAGATTATTCAGTCACAAACAATGCAACAAAAACGTTATCAGCGAGCTTTTTGATTGGCATCCAGCGTCTAGTTTTCTCTTCACGCGTTTCGTCAACCATGCAACTGTTCAAAACCTGCAGCTTTCTATATTTCTGCATAATATGTTAGAGCAACACAGAAGAGCCACGTGACATCTATGTTTAGGTTTAAAGATGTACGACGCATTGGCGTTACTACTGCTTGAAGGGATGTTTTGGTTTTTACATCGAGCCTATACCATTTATGATTTCTAAGAACATCAGCTCCGCTGAGATACCTAGATGTGAAACAAAGATTTCTAATTAGTGCGGCACATGGAAGGCAGCCGCCGTTTACGCTTTTGGTGCTTAAGATGCTGGCGTGAAACGTGGCAATTCTGATCACTCACGAGCGTCAGGCTCGTGAGTGTTCGCGCCGTGTCAGTGACCACTGCCGTCATAGCATGCTCTCAGGCGTAGTTTGCCGCGTCTGTGTACATAACCCTGCTTTGTTGCCCATATTTTCCGTCTAAGGTTTCGGCTCTGGCTGCTCCTCAGCCCTCATGGTGCTGAGGGTGCATATTTCGGGGTAGAGGGGAAACCTTGATGTTTTCTCTGATTTCTTCGGGAATACCTTCCATGGCAGGCCCCGAATTCTGTACTGAATATCCGAAACGGCGCAAAAGGTGACGGCCAGTTGGAGTGGTGGCAAGTCGTTGCTGCTGAGCCGTCAGGTGTGATTCAATGAGCTCGTCTATGGTGTTGTGGAGTCCAAGCCCAAGCAGTTTCTCGGTCGATGTGCTTATCGGTAGTCCGAGGGCTTGTTTGTACGACTTACTGATTACTGCGTCCAACGTATTGCGCTTAAAAGTTTTGAGTATGGCATAGGGAGCGATATAGACAATTCTGGATACAGCGAAAGCTTGTACGAGGCGAATCGTGTCTTGTTCTTTCATTCCGTGCTTCTTGTTTATGATACGGCGTAGCATGCGGGTGATTTGACTCATCGAAGAGTCGAGTTTGCGGATCACCTGAGAGTTAGAACAGTCTTCTAGAAGGACCATGCCCAATATTTTGATGGAGGTTGAGGGTTTGATGAGGACCCCATCTAATTCTATTTTTATGTTTGTCTTAGTGGCATTCTTGAGTCGAGATCTCTTCTGCACCTGTAGGAGTTCTGACTTCTGAGGGGCTGCATTTGAAGGCCACAGAGTGCTGCATAGGTTCGGACAACGTCTGCAGCCTGTTGTAATTTGTCTTGGCATTTCGCCCTTCTGAGCCTTCCACTATCCAGATCATGATATCGTCAGCATATATTCTATGGTGCAGACCTGGCATTTGATCCAGTTGCCTTGGAAGGTTGATGAGGGCAATATTGAAGAGCAGCGGGGAAAGTACCTCCACCTGCGGAGTGCCCTTGCATCAAATCGTGATGGGGTGAGAGCTCACGTCCCCAACTTTGATGACAGCCACACGACCCGTTAGGAAGTCTCGAATGTATGCGTACATTCGTTCCCCGCAATCAAGGTTATTAAGCTTTTGGAGGATGACTTCGTGCTTGACGTTATCAAACGCCCCCTTTAGGTCGAGGGCCAAAATATCCTTCGGTGTGAGCTTGTTGGCTTTGCTGAGAACATCTTCTTTAAGTTGCAGGAGAATGTGTTGAGTTGAATGATGTGGCCGGAAACCAAACATTTTGTGTAGCATGCGTTGGGATTCTTCAAGGTAGCCCTGTAGTCTGCTAAGAGTAACATGCTTCATGAGCTTTCCAATATATGAAGTAAGAGAAATTGGTCTCAGATTTTCTATGCTTGGGTTTTGCCTGGCTTTGGGATAAGCCTGACCTCGACTTCTTTCCATTTTGAGGGTAAGGCGCCTCTCTCCCAACAATCCTTTCATGTATCCGTGAGTGCACAGATTGGGTTGTCATCAAGATTTGACCGAGCTCTGTTGGTGATATGTTCTTCCGGATTTTGGCAAGGCCTGCCCTAACCTCCGCTTCGGTGATTGACCGGTCGAGGTGAGCGTTAGGGGAGCCATTCTACGGAGGCGGGTGGAAGGGGGTGAACAGGGTATGTAGCGCGATTGGAGAGCACGAAGCGAATAGTCTGTGGTTCCCGGAAATTGATGAATGATTGTCTGCATGGTTTGGTAATGGAAGGCACGGAGCAAAAGATAGAGGAGGCGAAACGGCCCACTGCGGCACGCGCGGGCGAGCGACTGTCAAAAGAAGGTGTTGCGGCTTCAACTTCTTAGGCAACGTTGCATTACCAGATGTCCAAGCCGCGAGTATTTGCAGTTCTTTTCGCACCGTCTGCCCTGCTACGCTAATTACGAAACCATGGGCCTAATTATGTTTGGCGGCGCCCTCATTTTCTCCTTACGTGTTATTGGCGTGACAAGTGCGTCAATTTATCTTTACGTGGTACTAGTGTGAGAAATACGTGTTTTCATTCGTTCAGGAGTCGTAGCATGCGAGGGTAGAGAGGAAACAAAGAAGGCAGCTGTCACTAACAAGCTACTGCACTCTCTGCGTGTTCACTTTCTGTACACGCATGCTAGGCTCACGAACGAAGGTAAACTCGAATTTCTCACATCAGTACCACGTAAGGTTAAAATGATAATTAGGTCTCAAGTATGCATTACGGTATGCTAACTGCATTACATAATAATGCTGTTTTTCTGCAGTTCTATTGTTGGGCTATTTCGAAAAGGCCGTGAAGACAAAATACAACGTTCATTGTTCATTCATAGGAACTGTAGCTCTTGCTAATTCTTTCAGCGCCATTCAAGCCTCGAAAGGTGCTTTGTAACAACAAAAAAACGCAGCAAATGGGTAATTGATAAGGCTTAACACGCCAACGCTACCAAGGCGATGAAGCGCGCCTTATTAAAAGGCTTGAGAATAATTGTGACCACCTGGGGATCTTTAAACGGCATGGAAACATCGAACACATGGGCGTTTTCGCTTTTTACCATAACAGAAAAGCAGCTGCCGCAGCCGGAAATAGAACCCGGGTCCTTGGCCTCAGCAGCACAGCGCTAGGGCTTAGCAGCAGAGCAACACAGCAGCTTAGCCACTGAGCCACAGCGGCGGGAGGAAGAAATGTCCGTAAACTCCAATATAATGGAACAGTGGGTAAAGTGCAGGTGGGACGCAATGGAGACCAGCTGTACAAAGAGTTATCACTGTATTAATTGCACATTAGCATGAAAGTGAAAGGATAAAACAGAACTAGGCACTCCACTGGAAGCGCCGCATTTCGTATCTTAGCAGTGGCTGTGGTAGGCGGCCGTTGATTACAAACGCCATGCTGTGACATTATAGCGGCGTGGCGAGAAAGGAATTAGGGCGTTCTGACTGTTTCTTCTGCTCTCTTTAAGATGTACATCATTTGTTTGAATTTTGTGATGAAATTGATATCACTGTTATTAGAACAAAACCGTCTTTTCCATGAACCCAACTTGTATTTTGTCTTCACGGCCCCTTAAGGAGCCTTTTTTCGGTATTTGAAGAAAACTGAGTCAACATCAAAAAAGGAGTTTTTGATGTTGACGTTTTTATGTATGCATTAAAGCTAACCATTTTTCTATTCATTATTTTCTAGCTCAGCACTCTTTTGCTGGGACTTATAAATATACCATGCTGGCATTACCTATCACGCTGACTTTGGTTGCTTTGCAAGTACTAAGGAGGCATCAAAAAGCTCTGATGTAGTGTGTGTATCGTTTTCAGTATTTTAAAGCATTGTTAATTCATTTCAGGATGAGATTTTTTGTGTGTGTTTGTTACCATTTCACAGAAGTAACTGTCAAGATTTAGACAATACTCATGCATCTTTCCAGACATAAAGCACAGAAAGTTGGAAAAAACTGCAGCCACTGTGAACAACCTGTCACTCCTTAAGCATTAAAATTTTTTTATTGCGAAGTTCGAAGGTTACAAAACAATGGAGTTCACTTTTACGTTATTCACCTGCACGTGCACGAAAAAAAATCGAAAAAGATTACACGCTTACTAGTACGTTTGTTCTCATGGGGTAACCCTCTGATGGTTTTGAAATGAAGGTCACAGTAACAAGCCTAACCCAAAAAAATTTTATTCAACAGATTTCATTTAGTCGAATTTTTGGGGACAAGAGCACGTATGCTGTGCCAGAATGGTGGTTACAAAGGAGTGAAATCGGGATCACTGCTTTTTGGCCACCTTTTTCGATCAAGCACAAATCACCCAAGCATGCGCACACGTGAGCCAATTTCAAGGCACTGCGTTCAGCACAGTGTGAAAATATCGCACTCATACAGTAAGTTACATTTTTCTTTTACCTACCTGGTATTTAAAATGATATCACAGCATAACCAAGGAGGGGCAATTTTATACACGTGAATAACTCTAATGTAAAAGATGGTGGCTTGCATTATACTTGCTCAGAGGGAAATAATACCCCCCAAATTGTGGGGTTTTATGCACTGATGTTGCCCAGGCGCAATGAGGCTTGTTGCATGCAGAGGACTATAAATTTAGACCAACTGAAAAGATTCAACCTGCCACCAAATCTCATTGCGTGTGCATTTTTGTTTTTGCTTTTTGAAAGAAATCCGCTGAGGCGAGACACAAACTGAAGCTCTTGTTCCCAGCAGGATGCTTTAAGTTGTGAGCTGCAACGGGGGGTAAACATCATATATGTCAACGAGGAAGTGGGTATTTCCCCCCATTGTCCCAGAATGCTCAAGAACGTTGCCCTTTGGGTAAATGGCAGTCATTGGCATAAAGTAAATTTCAGTCTTGCAATTAGAGCACAAGCATCCTGCTTAGATACTATTATGTGCTACACGGAAAATGGCCACTCAAATTCCTCGCTGCACCGAGGGAAACATTCTTTTCTTGCTTGGCCTCGGTTGCATAATAGCTTTTCTCCTGACTCTAAAATCAACAAGCTTAGAGGCAACACTTTTTTTCCTGTTGACCTCCCTAGAAGCTTTTAAAAATTTTCTGAAAATGTATCTTTTAGGAGCTATGGTTTTGTGTTATCAGAATGACTTGAGACAGGCTTAGAAAAGCAATGTAGGGGTTTCTTGCAGCCACATACGACATTTAAACTTCTTAATGAGCCATGGCAAGTAAAATTGGAATGTGAAGGCAAGATGACCATTGGTCATTAAGGGTAGCAGAGTGGATCCTTCGAGAAGGCAAACGTAGCAGGTGGTGGCAGGAAGTGAGATGGACAGATGATATCAAAATGTTTGCTCTGATAAATTGGTCGCAGTCAGCACAGGACCAGGATAATTGGAGATTAATGGGAGAGGCCTTTGCCCTGTAGTGAGCGTAGATAGGCTGGTGATGATTATGATCATATAAGTATGAATCTTATGGTCCCACTATCTACCATCACCTCTGTCTGCTGCTGCACGGCAGACCTACCTCCATTATTCGGGTTGATTTCTCTTATTTGTTTCTATTATTTCTCTTCTTTCTCTTACGTGTTCCGGATAATTGTCTTGTTGGTGTGCCTAATTCTTGTTTCATGTTTTGTAGTTTGTCAACACCCTGTGTCGACTGTTAGAAATTGATAGCGGTTCACTGCTGCATCCCGCATGCAAATGACGAGAGTTTATCAAAGGGCAGTACAGTGGCCTAGTTCCGTTTGGGTGTGCCTAATAAAAGTGTTCAATGGTGGAGAAACTAGATGTGCAAGTTGCCATTTAGCCCCCCTACAGTGAAATAGTTTCACGGATGTCGCGAAGTGCACGCAAGGTTGCACAATAAGGTAGCGATCACATCTGAGGATATCCGCTTCAGAGTACCTGAGTTCATGGTCCGAGTACTATGAAAAGAACTTACAGCTTACTGAGCACTGTCAAGTACAGAGTATAACTTACCGGGTACTAAAGAAGGAACTTACATTCAGGGAAAGTGTGGCAGCTCTGTTGAGTGACTTCAGTAGATGAGAATTCCACTGGTGAATGAGGAACAGAAAAAAGATTTCGGCGATATTTTCTGTAAGATATTTTTTGTCATATTTTTCACCTCAAGTTAGAGTTAGGCGATTGACCTGTATAGAGGATTGGTTGTATTACATTTTTGTCACTTGACTTTTAATGCCTTGGAAAGCATCCAGCTAGGCAAACCATTATTTGAAGAAAGGGGAATGCTAGAACGAAGGTAGGCGTGCGGTGTGTAAGAAAAGTCATGTGCAGCTGCGGACAGGAAAAGTCTAATCATCCACCACTTTCAGTGTAAGGGCACAGTTTTTTTCTGTACACGTACACTACAACAAGCACTTGAGAAGCTCAAGGACGCCGAGCTCACGTCCAACCTAGACTCGGATGACCAGGAAGGGCCCGTCAGGAAGCGCCCCAGGGGTACCGGGTGTACACCGGGGGAGGGCCTCCACCTGGAGTACCGCAACGTGCTTCCATTGGTAGGCCATGCATTGTGTAACTAAAGAGAGATAAATTGCAATTTGCAATTTCAGAGCCTTTGTTAGAATGCCATTAGCATTCTGTAGCCCTTCCCTGAGACTTTCTTTGGTATGTATTTGCGTAACTATTTTTCTGAGGTAGGGCTCAATTTAACATCTGATCTAAAAAGAGTGCAGGCAGGGTAGGATGTTGCAGCAGTAGCAGTGAAAATATCAAACAGAGGCACCATTTTGGTCTGGCGAAACAGTCTGAAGGCACAATTGGGACTTCAGATGAGGGAGCCTTGAGTGAGTAACTTAACGGTTGGAGGGGGGTGTTGAGAGAGCACTTCAGGTTTTATTGATCAGAAGGGAAAGGGTGAAATGAATTTTGTTTATGGAGAAAGAAACATTTAGGATGTGCGACACCGCTGTCTCCCACATGTATTCTGAGAAGCACAGCAGTGACATTTTAGCAGAAAAAAACAGTGCACACAACACTGCAGTAGGCCATACCTCATCACTGCTTGTAATGTGGGCAAAAATAATTTCTATTCAGGATATGCCTTTCTGTTATTTGTATAATCGGCAAATTTCACTAACAAAGATAGATCTGGAAACACTCTTCTGAGGTGCAATATTATTTGCATCCAATTAAGGCAATTCAAGAGCGTGAGCAGGTTTGCTTGATTTGGTCGGGAATTTTTAAGTTGAACGCAGCAATTTTGGTTATGTCCGCCAGAAAGCAAGAAAACAAGAAAAAAATCCAACAATAGAATGAGCACGACACACGTGCTCTTGTGCCTGTTGGGGTCAAAGAGCATGCCTCCCCATTATCATGCCAAAAGAAAAGCTGTACACCAAAAACCTCGAGGCCATGCCATGACCACGTGCAGAGCCACTTGCTGATCATTTGACCACTACTGGCTGGCCTGATGGCAAGCATGGAGAAGGAACGGGAGATAGAAAGTACAGAACCAGCAGCCCAGTCACATTGCAGCTTTGCTGGGCTTCTTCTCGTGTAGTGCAAGCTGGGGATGAACTGTTTTCCGGCGAAAAATTGCAGAAAAGTTGTTTCACGTGCATTTTGTTGTTGAAGGACAATCAACAGAACTAATTGTAAAGCAGAAGGCTCGTTGTTTTACTGTACTTTATTTTCAGGTTTATCCTAGTTATGAACAAATAGCTGAAGCTAACAGCACAAGAGCAACAAAAACAGGGTCATGGCTTAAAAACTGGTAGTGGTATGCAAGTTGCAAAAATTATAGCTGCATACTTATGAGAATTAGGGTGTGGTCACATTATGTCCGGACCATAAGCTAATTTGGTTGGCCGACACCATGTCAACATGTTTTTGGCCATGTCGCACCATGCTAAAGCTGATTGTTGGCCAACCGCCTGTGTCAAGACCCGACAGAAGCGCACGACCAAAGCACCGCAAGCCAAAACAGTTTCCATTAGTGCACTGGTGGAGTTGTTCGAGCTTCCTGGCCCTTACTAACTTTTTTGAACTGTAGAAAGTAACAAAATTGATATGCATGTTATCACGGTGCTTCTTTATCGATTCCTGATGACCTTGTCGGCTGACTGATTGGCCAATCGATTTTGACCGTGTCTATAGTCAGCAAGCACTACCTGGATTTTCAATTGGCTGATGTGTTTGTGTTGCCATCTGTACATTGGGGCAATGCAGTCTGCCAACTTGAAAGTCAACCAACAAGTCTGACTCGCCGGCATCGTATCAACCTAGTGTGACAGTGCTTCAAAAAGGTCCTAATTACACTATATTGGCAATTGGGAGGATGCTGTTCATAAAATTTTTTTGTGGCATAATTGAAAATGTATTGCAACTGAGCCAGACCTATTACTTGGTACCACCATGCTTACTCTTAAACATTTGACTGATGATTTTAAAGGTATTCGTGAAATGAAATTTAAACAGGTTATTTAAAAATCTCACTTTAGATTTCTTATAAAAACAACAAATTCCTGAACCCCCCCGTTAAGCCTCTGGAAACCTATAGCATTCCGGGCTGCTGACACTCACTGTGTTTCCCCAACAGCACACCCCTCCCAATCGCCCTGTGGAGCCCACGCTCTCCTCATAATGATGCTTTTGGCCTGGGTTTATTTTTCAGCTACTCATATGGCCCTATCATCGTGTATTAAATGGCTTGTGAATAAAAATATCCTTTTTCTCGCACTCTCTGGATAAAACATGCACAGAGAAGGGTGCCAGCACTGCCTCCTATAGCCACCAAAAACAGACCTTGACGCTTTCAGTTTTGTGTTTTTGTGTTCACTTTCCTCCTCCCCTGCTTAGCCCTATGCATTTCCGTGGCTATCACAATAATTTATTTACTCCTGCTCTTCACGTTCACTGTCTTTCACCCACCCATCTGCAAATACATTGTTTGCTCGAGTACGATGACGGCAATGCTTAGGGTGCTTCCAATGTGTTTAACACAAACACGAGTGCTTAAGGTCCCCGCTGTAAAGTTCATAAAGGCATTGTTAACCCTGGAAGTTGGGAGTCTAGAATATTCTAAAACCTGCCATTATGGCATAAATTACAGATGTTTGAAAATGAGTGCATTCATGTGTCTTTGGAAGCTACCCTGTAAACTACCCTGATTGCTAATACCTTTCTCGTTTTCCTTAACTTAGGTCCGGTTCTACCAGTGTTTCCAGCTACAGGTGAGCCTATAAGAAATACCTTTGGTTTCAAAACAAACTGACCTTTCCAAGAGGCTTGCGTTGAATTGCTTTCCCTGAATTTGTGCTACTCCTAACACACATGCTGTGCCTGCCTGTAGCTGCGTGTGGTATTACACGAATTGCAAAAAAAAGCGTTTTCACTTATTTGTACTGTGAAACCTCACTGTTAACTTGTCGGCAGTTTTTTAGTGCGTGTACTATATGCCACTGGTGTGCACACACGAAAGAATGACATAGTTTTAGGGTTGGGGTAAATGGTGAAGCCCAAGAAAGGCAGGTGTCATGAAGTGGCCTGAGCGCGGGAAATACAAGAAGAACGGCGGGGAAAAGGCGCAGCAAGCGTGCGAGTGGCAAAGTGAAGAGGAAGAAGCGAAGATCGAAAAGGGGCTCGAGACAAGGGAGAAAGAGGAGGAACGAGGCTCGGGGGTTCCAGAAGGATCGAGAAGCGATCGAGGGCAACCAGCGGAGCGTCTACCCCGTGGTAGCCTGGCGGACCAGCGGCAGTCGACCGGACTGCGGGTACGCCGATCCTGAAAAGATCCTGCGCTCCAGCGGCAGTCGTCCGGACTGCGGGAGCGCTACCCCAAGCACTGCTCGTGTTCCCGCCGACCAGCTTCTCGGGCAGACCAACGGTAACGTCGTCATGGCGCGGTGACTGCGCTCGGATGCCGGGGCCACGCCGCGTCAACGACAACAACCGCCAGCGGTAGCCGCCTCGACCGGAGCTTCTACTCGCTGCCGCTCCCGCCACCGCCAAAAACTGTGAGGCCCTTGAGCGATTTCGCGCGGCTTGGACTCGGACCCTTCTGAAAGCGACAGCGTATTCGTGTGCCACGCCGGACTCGCGGCATCTTTATTCATTTTTCCCTCTTCCTTTTTCTGCCTTTTATTTTTATTTTTTTGATAAATATTTCCGTTGTTTGAATTTGGTCACCTGCCTCGTCACTTGAGAGCCGCTCCCACTACGGCCCTGAACCTGCCATAACATCACAAGTGGCGTCCGCGACAGGACTCTTCTTAACATCTTGAAGAGCAGGACGTAGAACCGAGCGGAATTCACGAGTGAAGTGGCAGCATGGACCTCGAAAAGACTATCGCTCTAGGAAAGGAATTGGGTTACAAGGACGCGGAGCTTCGGGAATGGGTGAAGTCTGAGCAGGCTCGATTAAGGGAAGAACGGCTGGCAGAGCGTGAGGCCGTGAAAGAAGCTGCAGAACGCGCGAGGGAAGAAGCACAACGGGAGAAAGAAGCATCCGAGCGGGAGCAGAAGACTTTAGAGATGAAGATCCGCTTGCAAGAGCTCGCGATGGGATAGCGCGCAAGTTGATCGCTCAGCACCTGAACCAGTAGCCTCGGGACACGCAACGGCGGTCAGCCCTCACAAGCTTATCCCGCCTTTTGATGACAGGAGAGACGATCTCGATGCCTATCTTGTCAGGTTCGAAAGAATCATGCTTTCGCAGAAGTGGCCTGAAAGTGAATGGGCAGTAGTTCTGAGTATGTGCCTCGCGGGTGAAGCGCTGACAGTGATAGGGAGAATGACCCCAGAGGACTCCCTAGATTACAAAAAAGTGAAGCTGGCCCTGCTTCAACGATTCCGCTTCACTTCGCAGGGGTACAATGAAAAGTTCAGGAATGCGAAAGCCGAAGACGGGGAAACCGGCGTACGGTTCGTTTCTCGCCTTGCTGGCTATTTTGACAGGTGGCTAGAGACGTCCGGCGTCGCGAAAACTTTCGACGAACTGCGAGACAGAATGATTGGAGAACAATTCATGAAGTGCTGCCACACGCAACTAGCAGTCTTTATCAAGGAAAGGAACTGCAAGACAACTAAGGAGATGGCAGAAGCATGCGACCACTTCATGGAAGCACAGGCCATCAAAAACTTGGGTAAGGCCCGAGATGAACCGAGAAGGGACCAGAGTGCAGATCAGGCACCAAAATTAACGAAGACCCAAGGTTGCTTCATCTGCGGCAAACTAGGCCACCGTGCTAGTGACTGTAGAATGTCAGGACGGCATGGTAGCTGCGGCAAGTGCGGAAAACCTGGCCATAGAACTGAGAACTGCCGAGGCAAAGAGGGCGACGCAAAACAGGTTTCGGCTTGCACCGTAGCAAAGCGCCGACGTCTACAGAAGAGGACCCCCGAACAGCCAGAAAAGAGCGATTCAAGGATCAACAAGTTCTTGGTTGAAAACCTACCTGTGGTGACTGGGGAAATGTACGGGAAGCGGATATCGGTGCTACGAGACTCCGGCAGTAATACCGTAATCGTGCGCCGTGATCTTGTGCCAGACTCTTGTCTGACGGGCCAAGCTTCCAGTGTGGTGTTCGTGGACAAAACTGCGCAGCAACTTCAAGAAGCGTATGTCAAGGTCCACACGCCCTACTTTTCAGGGATGCTTCTGGTGAAATGCATGCAGGATCCCTTGTATGATTTAGTACTAGGGAACATCCCAGGAGCCAGACCACCCAACGATCCTGACTGGCAATGGCATCCACATGTTGATGAAGCCAAGACAACCCCAGAAAGCTATCAAGAACCAGCTCAGTGCCCGGGCAGCTCTAATAGTGCGATGGCCTGTCAGAAGCTCGTGGCTGTCGCCGAAATCGACAGGCTGCCTACAGGTAGCTTTAACATCGCGGAGGTCACGAGAGATGAGCTCAAGGAAAAACAGAACAAGATGACAGCTTGAAAGACTGTTTTCGGAAGCGGGGGACAACTTTCACATCGAGGAGTGGCAACCACTACAAATATGTCGTAGACAGGGGATTGCTGTACCGGCAGTATCACCTTTTGTCTGGACGCTCATTCAAGCAGGTGGTGGTACCCCAACCTTTGAGAAACGCAGTGCTACAGATGGCACACGAAGGCATCATGGCCGGACACCAAGGCATCCGCAAAACAACGGACAGGATCCTTGACGAATTTTACTGGCCGGGCATGCATGCCGACGTGAAGCGATTCGTGAAGTCCTGTTACATCTGCCAAAGGACTGCACCGAAGGGAAGAGGACGACCTCGACTACGAAAGGACGACCTCGAGGACGAAAGGGGACGAAAGGACGACGTCGACTCCGAAGTCGACATGGGTAAGAAGACCACCCTCTTTCCCGTAAACGTGCTCAAGAAATACGAGGCACGACAACAGGCGTCCTCGTGCGTAGCGGCCGTCAGTGCGATAGAAGGTTACATCGATTGGGAAGAAAAACCCTCCTGCCCCTCCAAAAGAAGCAAATTGTTTGTTCTTTAAATAGACGGCTCACAGAGAAGCCTCGGAGGAGTACAGCTACCGGAATACAGCGCCCAGCCGCACCAGGGTTCATATGCAAGCCGAACGTTTGTTTCCCCCGAGAAAACCGTTATGCAACAGTCGACCGGGAATGCTTAGCGCTTGTGTGGGCCATCCGAAAGGACACCGAACCCTACGGAAAGGAATTCATCTAGCAAACAGACCACCAGCCCATGCAGTAACTTCAGAGAGCCTAGCACCGGGACAACTAAGGGCTCAAACTGAGCCTTTGTTTGCAAGCGTATTCGCCCACAGTTCACTGCATCAAGGAATGCGAAAACGTAGGGTCAGATATAAAAAGCCGAGGGAACGCTCTAGCAATTCATGGGCACTTGTATGCCTAATCGTCAAGTATGGTATTAATAACTTTCGTGCACAATATTTGCAGTTCTTACTTTTAATACCCTTTCCTTTTGTTTTTCCCCGCGTGAAGTTGTGAAAGTGCGCGTGTTTTCACCCGGCAACTTTCTTGTGCGGGGGGTGATGTCATGAAGTGGCCTGAGCGCGGGAAATACCAAAAAGCAACGGCGGGGAAAAGGCGCAGCAAGCGTGCGAGTGGCAAAGTGAAGAGGAAGAAGCGAAGATCGAAAAGGGGCTCGAGACAAGGGAGAAAGAGGAGGAACGAGGCTCGGGGGTTCGAGAAGGATCGAGAAGCGATCGAGGGCAACCAGCGGAGCGTCTACCCCGTGGTAGCCTGGCGGACCAGCGGCAGTCGACCGGACTGCGGGAGCGCTACCCCAAGCACCGCTCGTGTTCCCGCCGACCAGCTTCTCGGGCAGGCCAACGGTAACGTCGTCATGGCGCGGTGACTGCGCTCGGATGCCGGGCCCACGCCGCGTCAACGACAACAACCGCCAGCGGTAGCCGCCTCGACCGGAGCTTCTACTCGCTGCCGCTCCCGCCGCCGCCAAAAACTGTGAGGCCCTTGAGCGATTTCGCGCGGCTTGGACTCGGACCCTTCTGACAGCGACAGCGTATTCGCGTGCCACGCCGGACTCGCGGCATCTTTATTCATTTTTTCCCGCTTCCTTTTTCTGCCTTTTATTTTTTATTTTTTGATAAATATTTCCGTTGTTTGAATTTGTCACCTGCCTCGTCACTTGAGAGCCGCTCCCACTACGGCCCTGAACCTGCCATAACAGCAGGAAATACACGAGCAGTGGTGTGTCATGTATTTCTTCTCTTTTTGGGGTTCCTCTCAGTTCAAACTGATTGCCTGTTGATTATTTACCAACTCACACATACCAGAGCCATTCGGCTAAGTGATATCAAAAAACAACTATGCCAATAAATGTTTTTCAGTTGCAATTATGTTTTGCTCAAGCATGTACAGTTTTGATCTATGGTGTTGGCATGGGGGTCAGTCAATTTTCAAGACCCACGTAGGAAAATAAAATATATAAATTAGGAGATAATGTCAAAGTTATGTACTTCTTCTGTACAATTCAAAAGTTTTAAGTACTTTGTTTCCCTTTTTACCGTTTCCAAATTTTATGCATTCCCACTATATATTTCTCAGGGTATAGCTTTTTATGAAATAAATTCTACGTAATCTCTTTGCATGCACTACACTTAGTATATTGTTGAATACAGGGAGATTCATTGGTGGAAATTAAAGAGGGGAACATCTGCCAATTTTTGACAGAGCCCGATCCCTATGAATCACATGTGTATCACAATCTCGATGATGGAGGCCACTTCGAGGCAGGTCAGCAAAGTTTGCCCGTACATAATTTTATTACATGCACATTTATGGCACAGTGTGATAACACAGTTTCGCTATGTGTCTAAGTCTAATGTCATACAGCCGGCGGCATCCCCGAGCGCTTCGAAGCTCCCGCAATAGGGTGCGCGCCTCCCCATTGGCGAAACTGGTCAGGCTCCTCCCCCTTCCGCACGCAGCGCGAGTCACTTAGTGGCTGAGGCCTAAGCCGCCGCTGGCGCGCAACCGCGGACGCGGCGTAAAAAAAACGCGCGCGCAAGGCTCAAAAATATTCACAAATGCTTGTTGGAAAAATGAAACCCAATAAGCGTGAGCGAACTGGAAGGGCAAAGTGGCTTCATGCGGCGGCCGCCCCGCCAGAGGCGATTTGTCTTACCACGGCGGCGGATATTTGATGAACGCTTTCGTAAGCGGCGCGTATGATGTTTTACAGTGAATATGTCGCCCACGATGTCCGCTTTTTTCCTCGCGTGCCCCTCTCATTCGCCCCTCGAGTTGCGTTTCAGCGTGTGGTTAGAAGCGGTCGCTGGAGCTCCCCAAATCACGCGGGTGGTCTCCGCGGCGGCGTCAGCGCGCATGTAGCTTGCGGGGTGGGTTTTGCGTTTTTGCTGAGAGAAAACGCTCTATGTTGTTCACGCTGGTGCCCACTCAGACCGTTAGGCTCTGACAGAAACAGAAACAGTGCGCCAGCCGTGTATGCACGCCACGCAGTTTGTAGGCAAGGGGCTCGCTGCATTCGTGGCATTGGGTGGCCCGTGTTGCCATTCCCGTTTTATTGAGACCCCATTTCGTCTCTGGCGTCTCCTAAAATCTACCTCTACAACATACATTTCGTGCCTAGTTCTCCTTGAAACTTCGTTAGACTAAAATTCTGGCAAACCAAGCTTCTTTATACAGAGGGTTAAAATACATGGTGTGCATAAGCTTGAAGAGACTGAAAATTCCGTGTGTCGTTACATCGAGGGTTTCGTTATATTGAAGTTCGTTTGAAGTTCGTTTCATCGAGGTTTGACTGCATTAGATTATTCAGTATTCTTTTCCCCTTAAAATTGAAGGTTGGGGTGTTAGTAAAAACGGAATTTCTCTCTTTAGGGTACTCAGAAATTTCTTTCGAAACTTATAAGACCATGGCAAGGTACGGAGCAGCCGCAGCAGCAGCTGCCACTCGATGCCACAGTGTGCCAAGACGAGTGCGCTCCAAATGATTTAGGTGAGTAATTACTATATATTACTTCCTTTTCATTGATACTGTGCTCGCAAAAACTGCGATACAATTTATGAAGTCAAAAAATATTCCCCAAAAAAGGGCCTGGCTCTTGTTCTACGGTGTAGCTTGCAAAGCCTAAACAATCATAAGAGGTTTTTCAGATCAGGAACTGTTGGAAAAATAGGAGGGCAGTCTTTACGAGGCGCACCACATGTACTACTGGTGCCAGTGCCAAAGGCGCGTACACGCATATTCAGAAGTGCATACCGCAGCCTGGCAGATCACACCGAATGCACCAAACTACGATGTGACACTGGAAGGCCAAATTCATTGCTCTCTGTATCTGTTTCAGTGCACAAAAAAAATTTCAAAGGTGTTAATATTACCCGCATGCCGTTTAGTGCATCCACGAACATCACTGAGGCTAAATGCAATTGCCAAGCTTGCACAGACAGCCCATTTAGGCAGGCTGTGGCCTAACATTTATCATTGATAAATAGAAATTAGCATTGTGCACACTTACACTATTAAATTTACGGGTGTAAAAGTACTTGAATATTCAAATACAAATCGAATACCTAGTACGTCCATGAATTATTTGATGGGTGAATCAGATATCTACTATTCGATTTTCGGAGTCTTGCGAAAGCAGGAGGCATTGCCGCATGCTAAAACACTGCTGCTACACCATCTGCTCAGTAAGTGTAATCCAAATTGTGCTTTTGGTGAGCGCACGTTGCAGAGGTCATACATTTCATCCTGCAGAATGGGGTAATTTGTGATTGCGTCATAAAGATAATTCCTTCATGCTGTCGCCATCAACTCTGGCCGCAATTTTCAATTCTGCGAGTGGATTTTTAACATGTTAGGATAGCTTCCGGTAAAGAAATCACTGCTGCTTTTGTTGTGTTTTGGCATCATCTTCATTATTAAAATCAAAAGAGGTTGTGGCTGATTTTATTGCAGTTGGTGTATGCTTATTCACGCTTTTTTCCTTGTTTCTTTAGAACACAGAGTATAGCGCAGGCTTGTGCAGGGTGACTGTAGCTTGAGCTTTCCTTAATGTTCAACCTGATCTGCAACCTAATTGTTCACGCTTCATGTTCCCCATGTGGTTCCAAAGCAGGACCCGATCGTGTTGCGTGATTGGGGTTGTGTTTTGCATTTCGTGCACTATTGTTAATGGCTGAAAAGTGCTCGTTTTGGAGTTACGAGGCGCTGGCTTGTTGTTGCCTAAGATTGCAGTACAGCAAATATGGTGCAAGCCGTTCATCAAATGTGTATCGTGCCCGCTCCAGAGTCCCGGACTACAAACCCCCTCATAGTGGCTCAGCAACTAGCCTGTTGCGAATGATTTGAAAAGTGGATTCTTCGGGTTGATAAGCAACGTCAGGACTCTCAAACATGCGAAGTAGCTTGTTCTTGCACAAAAACCTATGAAATATCGAGATCTGTAAAAAAAGAATGCATTTTCAATATTTCATTCAATATTTGTTTCCTAGTTTGATCCGATATTCGACTCACAGGTTACCGTTCAGTATTCGCACACCCCTAATTATAATGACTAGATGGCTTAACAAGTGTGTAAAATTCACGTTGCAGTACGATTGGCAAAAACTTTTTTCGCATGATGGCGTTTGTTCAACAGGTTGGCGTTAATTTTTTCACTGCTCGTACTTTTTATTGCGGAAGCACTTTGGTGGCCGCTACTGCGGTTTTGTAGTGGAAATGGTGACGCCGTCGTAACCGAGTGAGCGAAGGCGGAAAGAAAATGGTGGAGAAATGTGTGGCAAAAGGGTGAGGAGAGGGCAGTATGCTGAGCTCGCACGAGACGCTTGTTGGAGCGTGGGGCAAAGGTGTTAGTGGGGGAAAATTGGACGCGCTACTATGATCTTATCTATCTCACTGCCTCCTCTGCCAGACACTACTCCGTGCATGACTCAATTGAACCACGTGACATTTGGGCTGGAGATACAAACACGATTTCCAACAACTCTGTCACCGGGTGCGGCGACACACTTTGAGATAATGGCTGAGCAGCACACGCCGCCGTGCGTTCACTGATCACGTGATCACTTCGTGAGACGCAGCAGGTAGGCACCATGACCTAGATGACTGCAGTTTGTGCTGCGCAAAAATTTCACATGAGGGAGTATAGTAATTGTCAGGCCTTTTTATGCACTTTGCAGTTTATCATATCGTGCCACTTTGTTTTCCAAAGTGAGTGAAGTGTGGTTGTAGCTTAGGCTGTTTGATTCCTCCCATTGACAATAAAATGGGAGAGACAGACGTGCAAGTGCAGCGTCTGCTCGCAGGATCCTCTGTTGTCACTAGTGGGAAACAGAAAGCAGAAGTCTTTCAGTTGCAGGAAAAAAAGAAAGGAATTGTAAACTGCCGCAGTGTTTCTACAACCAGACATTACTCAAACGTTTTTGTCCCTCTCGCCTAACCAATCATATGGAGGTGTCGTGCCATGGATGCTGGTGTGAAACTGTTATGATGGAAACCAATATAAATGAATCTGCTTAGAAGAGCTTGGCAAGTTTCAATACTGTTAGTGCAGCCAAAAGCACAACATATTAAAATATACTTTGCTTACCTGGTTATATTTACTCAGAGCAAGGCCAACTCCACAAAAACCAACGGCAAAGTGCCCATTCTAATCCACTGGCACATTTCAGTCCAAGGCGTGGTTCTCCGCATTGAGCTGCCCGGTCCCTATAGCTTAGGCTTCTGAATACACAAAATTTACAACTGTTGGCGACTGGATTGTGAGTGGTCCATTTGTTTTCTGAAACAGTTGTACGACAGCTGTTTATGTTTGGAGACGTGGCATAAATATGTCATAACCATTGTATTCACAATGCAAACGCCACTAGCCGAAGCAACGTAAAGCAATGGGTAATAGACGCCTGCCAGGCGATGATGATGCAGCAAACACAGGCGTGCCAGGTCATGCTGGACCAACCAGCAGGTAAGCAAACACAATAAACATTAACATGATTGGTGTAAAGGGTTACAAAAGGTTGAAGGCCATCCATGCAAGGTACTGATGGGCTGAAGGAAGAAGAGAGCTGTGGGCACAACTTCCAGACCAGAAGGAGAAGAAGAACCATCTGTGCAGGCTCTTTCATGGCCGAGATTGTGTATATAGTGTAAATTCATTGCTCGGATCTTCTATGGTTCATTTCTTGTGTCCTGCTGCAATGTAACAATATGCGTTCATAGTTTCGGCAGGGAAGGTGGAGCAATCTCTCTTTTAGTTGCATCCATCAAGTAGATCATTTTCTTTCACTCACGTCAACTCTGTACCATATTGCACATGATAAGACAGTAACAAGTTTGACTTGCATATCATGTAGGGTGGAAGGTATGTTGTTTAGCTTGTGTGATACTTTATAAAATGTCAACTGAACTGGCTCGTAGTTGGGGTGGTGCGAATATTCATGACTTGAATGTCACGTAAATAATGTGACATTCGATTTCGTTTTCAATTAGAAAACTTTGAAATCTTTTAGTGTTCAATAATCAATAAAATTTGGGACCGTTGTTTCAGTAAACATAGATAAATGAAATAATTTCTTGTGTAAAAAAAGAAACTGCCGGTCAGAAATGCATGAACAAGGTATTCTTTATGTTGCCTTAGTACCGGCTTCTGTTAGCAGAGACATGCTTTCGCGCAATGTGCCAGTGACGTATGGTTAAAGTGCAACAGGACTTTGCTTGGGGGGTTACTATCTCCTTGACAATGGGCCATCTGGTACCGACTTAAGGGCTTGAATTGTAACATCCTCATAACTAAACCTCACTGCAGCTACCCGGGTAAGCTCTCTCGAAAAAGGGAAGCCTACCATTGATGTAGCACAAGGCAAGAGTACCTTGTATTGTGATCAAATGACACACAAAATTGACTTTTTTCAAACCTCACAAGATTTTTTAAGAGTATTCAGGGAAAATGGTGAAGTCATCTAGCTTCAGCCTCCTAAACATCTACAAGCAGCGTTTATTGCGTAAGGGTATAGTGGGGCACAATACTAGTGGGCAAAGCGAGTGTACCAACCAGTTTTTACCACACACTAGTACCGCTTTTCTGGTACATTATGTTGGCATGCAATCTTTTCGTAGAACCATGTTTAAGATTTGTTGATGGGCGAAAGACAATTTCCGTGCACAGTTTAAAAAAATACTATGCAGTTACCCTTACTTTCTCAAGAAATTTGCGAGCGGGAGGATGGGAAGGGTTGATACCACCATGTCATAAGGGCATGCTTTCGAAGAAATAAAAATCAAACTAATCTTTTGTTTTGTCCTACGCAGTTAGTATCCTTCCTAGTACTGATATGAACATTTCTTGAAATGCTATACGCGTTTTTTTCCTTTGTATAAAGACGTATAAATCACAGTTTGTGAGAACATGTACACTGATACACTTATACTGAAACACTTGTGGTCAAAGTCACTGCATGAGCATAAAGTTTTCCCATATATAATATACCAACAATAAAGCTAGAAGCAGCAGGATAGCTTCTGTATGTTTTCTATGCCGCAGAAAAAATTTAGAAACCATTTTAAATGAGCCCCTTCGTTCTTATATAAGCTTGTTTCCTAAGACTGTATCACGAATTTGAGGTTTCAGTTTTACCTAAAATTGATACATTTTCGCTTTAATATAAAATTATGCATTCAAGTTTGCAACTATTCAAAGTTCTCATTTATTTGCTTCAAAACTGAAAATTACTAATTACACACACCTGTCAGTAGAACTGCAGCACAAGGCTTTCCTGACTGTTCGTACGTGGCCTACGGTCGTACAAAAAGCACATGTGGCCACCTGTTCATTTTTCTCACGTAGCTGGTTGAAGCTTCTAGCATTGTGCCGTATATCCCTATGATTTGATAAGGCGAGCTTCTGTGGCTGTAGGATGGTTGCCAGAACTGCCAGGCGGTGTGGGGCTTGGTACAGTCGAGTCCACTTATAACGATACCGTTTATAACAATATATTGGATATAATAATGAAACTCTGGCACCATCCAAGTCCGTGTGCTTTCTATGGGAAAATAAGCCGCTTGTTACAATGCTCCAGTGCCGCAATATTGGATATAACGATTTAATCTGGTTCCAACAGGCGCCGAGAATGTGAGCTTTCGCCTGCTCACCTCGCCGACGGCATGCCCCGCGAGCCACAATGAGCCTCGCATCCGTTCCACCCCTCAGAAAATAAGTCGACTGTGCAACTTACAATAATTCAAAGAAGAGGAGAGCAGTTTTTCTTCTGACCCCCCCCCTTTCCGGTGGTGCAAAGTTGGCATCCTCCCCTCGCGTGCTCGCGAGATCGCAGACCCGCTCACTCGCGAGTCGCGTGTTCGTTTGTTTTGTAACGTGGACACGGTTTTTTGAGTTTTACTGGGTGCCTCTTTAACTGCCTCCTTGTTACCGTGGAAGGGATGTCAGGGCCGATGTTTTGGAAACTTCCAAGTGTCATAAAAAGGCCACTGTTGCGAGGATACATGCTGCGGGCAGCGGTGACAGTGACGACTCTGACGATGCAGTTGCACAGCCTACTCAGGTAATGTCTTCCCAAGAGACCCAATGCATGACACAGTTCCTCAGGGACTTCGTTTCTGCCAAGGAACTTTCGCTCAGCTACGTGAATCACCCCCAGATTCTCGTGAAAGAGATTTGCACTAGCTTCACGTGCGGCAAAGCTGACCAAGTATGGCTTTTTTTCTGCAAATAATAGTAAGTAAAACTTGCTAGCATGCAAATAAAATGTTTTGAATGCTGTTTCATGTTTTTTTCAATGATCGAACAATGATCGAATATAATGATGGGATTTTCTTGGCAATTCACCCCGGCTGTGAAATTGAACATGTCTATGCTGGGCTATTCGTGGACAAATAAGTCCTTGTGTGTTGCTATTTTAAGTGGCTCTGTTTCAGCTTTGCCCGAGAACCTCTTTGATAGCATTCATAGGAAAATCTACAAATCTGCCCAGTTCAAAACATGTTTAGGTCGTTGAAGTGCCAAGGAAATTTCATCGCTTAACACTTTTAATATTATACCGGGTTGCAAAAAAAGACAAAACACAGACCACAAATATTTTATTCGCATGCAAGCAAGGTCGTGCTACCACTGTTTGCCAGAAAAGATGCCATAGTTGGTCAGATTTGTTCGCTTTATATAGCGGAGCGAAAGGTGCTTGGAGAAACTACATCCCTGAGGGACTGGATCATGTGTTGGCCGGCTGTGAAGACACTACCTGGGTAGGTCGCGTTAGTGTCACTAGATAAGCTACAGAGTACCGTCACTGAGGCCTCCAGTGAGCAACGGCGGCCATTTTGGTGCTTATCAGTGTTGCCAGACTGCACTTCTGCTGCCTCACCGCTCACTTTGAGGAGGTCATTGTAAACAACCCTGCCGAAGACACCGGCAACACCGTTATCTTCGGACACACTTCTGCAGCCGAAATGCTGTGAAGCGCGTTATCTTTGAATCACGTTCGAACGACGGCAGTCGTGCGCAGCCGCAGAGCAGGGCTGACAAGCTGAGAATACCGCAGTTGGCCGACATAAAACGCAAAAGCAACAAAATGCGTGCCCATGAACCGTCGCAGTGTAAAAGAAATGTCACGTGATGCGAAACTGACCAATGATCACGGCGGCGCACAGAACAATAGGAGAAAAGAGTGCGATACTCTGTAACCAGTCTAGTGACACTAGGGTGCTTAACTGCACCCTCAGAGTTGTCACTCTCACCGCTGTCCGCATCACGTACCCGTGCTACGTATCCGCGCCTCTTCTGTGAGGCACTCACGTGTTTCCAAACCATTGGCCGTGACACCCCTTCCACGGGAAAAACAGAGTCAGTTGAAAAGGCACCCAGTCAAATTGAAGGCGGCACGGCCCACTTGTGACACTACGAACACGCATCCTCCTCTATGTGAGCGCACGAGCGAGTTTCATCCGACATGTGAGTGGGTGTGGGACGATACTAAAGCGGTGGCGCTGGAAGGGGGGGGTGGGGTTCGGTAAGAATATTGTTTTCCTCCTCGCTTCCTTGCAAGTGGCACAGTTGACTTGTTTTCTGAGGGGTGGAAGGGATGCGAGGCACATCGCGGCACGTGCTGTCGACGCGGAGAGCTTGTGGGCCGCTCGCATTTTCGGTGCACACTGTAACTGGATTCAATCATTTATTTGATATCACTGCACTGGAGCATTGCAAAAGGTGGTTTATTTTACCACAGAACGCATACGAAATTGGACAGTGCCATAGCTCATCGTTATATCCGATAGATCGTTATAAACGGTATAGTTATAAGTAGCCTTGAATGTAGGGCATTCCCTCTTGCTTCCTTGCCAACTTTGAAAGATTTAGGTTTTGTCTACTTCAAAGGGGCCATTGTTGCATTCAAAAACGTTTTACTATAAAAGGAGGCCTCAAAAAGGGAAAAGGCACTTTCGGGTGATTTGACCGAATTTGGTGAGCATAATGTCGTCAGACTCACGTCTTCTGTGGCAACACATGAAGCACCTGGAGGGAATGGCCCTGAAATTCCAGAATAGATGGACCATAGTTGAGTTCGTAGCCAGGGTGCAGTTGGGACATAGGTTGACGTGTAGGTACAGCTGGGTCGATGAGTCGCTGTTCTTGAGGTGGCAGTTGGGAGGATGAAACGGGAAAAGAAGGAGTAAGGTTGTAGTTCGTACTTTTATTAGCACGAGAGCATGCCTGGTGTAAGGGTGACGCTGGAACATGACTGGTGCTGCCGCAACTGCCCAGCGCTATGCAGCCCTTGAGGCACTTCTTGCAGGTTTAGAGGATAGGTGGCTTGCAGTTCCTTGTTTTGTACGTTCTTACCCAGTCTTTGTGTTCTTGTTTGGTGGGTCATCAATTGGTGCGATTGTGATTGCCTACGGTATGTTCGAGTCATGAGGCTGAGGGTGCTTGGAGGACATGGTTAGAGAGGAGTGCATGTTCTGCCTTGCATACTCTCATACTCAGTTTCTTGGTGACCAGTAATCTAATCTAAGACAGTAGTGCTGCTTCCACAAACCGACTTTTTTGTCAAAGGTGGGTTGTGTGTGTAATAGGAGGGTGCGAATGACAAATGGTGACTTTTAAACAGAATGTAGAATTGAATCCGGAAAAAAAGCTGAATATCGAATCGAATATCATTTTTTACAGGCCTCAAGTTTTCATAGGTTTGTGTGCAAAAGCAGAAGCTACTTCACATGTTCGGGAGACGTGACGTTCATTTTCAACCCGATCAATGCACTTGTCACCTCGCATCAGCGGTAATCCAGGAATCTGGAGCGGGCGCGACACACATTTGAGAGAAAAAAAAATAACTTGCGCTGGAGTTGCTGTACTGCAATCATAGGCAATGACTATAACTGAGAAGCAAGCAGTTTGCAGGCATGAACAATAGGATGCCAAACATGGCACAACCGCAAGCATGGACCCCGATGAGGCACTTCTTTAGAAGCACATGGGAAGCGTGAATAATTTAGGGGAAGTAAAGCTTGCACTTCAGCCGCCCTGGACAAGCCTGCGCTATCCACTGTGGTTAGAAAAACCAGTACACGTGTAGTAACTATACATCAACTGCATTAAAACAGCCCGATCTTTTGCTTTTAAATTAACGGAAGCGCTGTCAAAACAGCGGCGGTTTATACCGGAAGCTGCCCTAACATGTAAACATCTGGTCACAGAATTAAAAATGGCAGCCAGAGTCGACGGCGATGGCTCGAAAAAAAGATCTTATTGATGTAATCACAGATTATTCTGTGCACTGGGTAAATATTACAGCCTCTGCAAGGCTTGCTTTTCGAAAGTGCGATTGGGATCAAACTTCCTGAGCAGATGCTGTAACCGCAATGCGTTAGCGTGCGCCGGCGTCTCTCGGTTTCACAAAGCCCGGCAATGTTCGGAAACGCCTCTCGTCTATTAAAATTTGAATAGTAGATATTCGCTTCGTAAATCAAATTATTTGCAGAGGTACTGTTCGTTTGTATTTGAATATTCGAGTATTTGCACACCCCTAGTGTGTAGTCTTGAAAGCTGGAAGTGTGAAGCACATAGCAGTCTTCTTTGAAGTGCGAACGAAAGCCCTCACAACAGCATGGAGGTTTGGTTCTAAAGGTTCATCAGCTTCTGTGTCGGCCATAAATATGAATTTTTTAATGGGGGAGTGGAGCATGTGGTATTGTCTAATTCTTTGACGCAGTTCAAACATACCAACATGAACAAAGCAGGGGTTAAGACGATGTGCTACTCGCAACTGTAAGCATACTGAAAAAAATGCAATGGCATCACTCAATAGCGAAAACAACAGGAAGGATTTACGAATACAGTACGAAATTCTTTGCAGAACCGAATTGAAAATTCACACAAAAAATTTGCCTATAAGTACTAATACTTCATTCTAATATGTCGTTAATGCACACCTTGCCTTCGTGAGAAAAAAAGTAAAAAATGAACATAAAATAGTTTGTGGACACCTGAACTTAACTTATTGTATTGGGACAACTCTTGTCGCTACTAAATAACACCATACAGAGCTTGCTTACACTGCACCGCCAACACAGGCCCATAACTTTTGGGAGGAAGGTGATGAGGAGGGCATTCATACGCATAAAAGGGTGTGATTATATTCACTGCTTTATACTTGCCAAGGCAAATCATTTTGTTATTTTATGAGCACACAGGTAGGTAACCTGGAACTGGAGGTCTTTGCACACATGCTTGCAGTTTGTCACCCTTACAAAAAACGTGGAGTTATTGTGCAGTTATTGAGAATAATTGAAGGGTTAAAGTGTTTAATCGCTTCCTTTTGGCTGCAATTTTTGTGCTCTGCAGAAGGCCTTCCTTCCTGTTGTTCCAGTCGGAGGGAGGGGTTGTGGCATGCAGTGAAAAACTCTGCAGGAGCTGCCTTTGTTGCACTGGGTATGATAAATCCTTTTGTTTGCATGTTTCAATTATGTGTTGGAACCGTGAACTGTGCACTATGGTGGGTCTGCCGTTCTAGTATCAGTAAGCACTCACTGCCATAATTTGGTCAATTATGAAATAGAGAAATATAGCAAGTAGTTTCTATCCGATCGAACTAGTTTTGTGTGCTTCAAAAAATCCCCTCAAAGTAACTCATGCCAAAAGTGTAAACGAATGTGAAGAAAGATACACAAATGACAAGTAGCAGCAACTTCTTTTTTTTTCTTTTTTGATGTTTGTGGCAGCTGCTTTTTAGTTTGATTGGAAATGCTCAATGTAATTGTTAGTTCTGTCTTGAAAACTAGGCTAATTTTTGTACTTATGCAGCTCTCTGGGAAAATGCTATCCGGAACCAGGCGGAAATAGTACCGACAACGTGTTGGAAGAATGGCATAGCACCCCTACCCTACCAGAGGAATGCCCCCCCCCCCCCCCCCCTGCCTGTCCAGACAGCCGAGAAGTTGAAAGAACTTAACTCCTACCTCGGCAACCGAGAGAAGCTGGAGCTGATGGTATTTTTGTGCATGCGCGCACTTTGTGTTTACCATATTTGGTCGAATCTAATGCACCCTCGATGGCAATGTGCACCCGTTTATCGCGATCCGAAGAAGAAAACAACAATTGCTGTTTTTGATTGTCCTCGATTGTAATGCGCACTAGACTTTCATTACTTAATACAAAAATGCAACATTTTCTCACTTGGAACAAGCAAGGTTTATTCCAAAGGTGGCACGAAATGAAATGTGCCGGTTCTTGCTCGCAAGACAGTCACCACGACGACGGTCCGGGCCAGCGCCGTTCGGCCGTTATGGGTCTCTGACCCACTCGCTACTGCTGCACGTATTCTGCCAGCGGGTCTTCTATTTGGGGGTATCGCTTACGAAAATATTCTGTTTCTGTTTGTGCCAGTTCCGCATACAAGCATCCGGAACACTGAGCATGTGACGCGGCCCGATTTCCATCGCTTTTCGCGCACAAGTTTACTTCATTCTTAAATGCTGCATAGGGGTGAACCCGCCGTGTCTTCGCAGTGGGAAATTCCACGGTGGAAAGAACAGAGGAATATAAAAAAGTCTATGCAGACAACAAAGAAAACATGCACCAACTTCGAAGTGCTGGCTACGTGTTCCATAGTCAAGTAGCCATCTTGACACGCCAATGGTGATACGGCGCCCGAGTTTTGAGTCAGAATTCATTAAAATACGGATGTCATTTTGGAATCTATTTTATGAAAAAGGTGCGCGTTAGATTCGAGTAAATACAGTACATGGGGAAGCACTTGCATGTCCGAGAATGAGGCCGCAAGAAGAAGAGAATTGTGATGCTAAATCAGTGGTTCTCAAATGGGAGTCCACAGACCCCAGGGAGTCTGCAAAGCCCTTCCAGAAACTCCTCCCCCTCCCTCCTCTCTTTCTCCTTTCTGCCAAACTTGTTGGCAACACAAAAAGCGCCTCACTGTTTGACTAAAATTTTTAATTTTTACGTTGGCTTTTTCCGCAACCAGCTAGCAATGCAGGAAAGGCACACACACAAAAGGCAGTGTATGAGTGTTCGGACTTTTTATTGCGAAATCATTGTCACATCTGAGTTTGTCCCGAACAATGTACTTCGAAAAAAGTCCTATTGAAGGGTACACATGAAAACCACATACAGTCAAACCTGGTTATCAAACTAAAAAAAATACTAACAATTCGATATATGGTATCATTCGATACAAGAATGCTAAGGAAATTGACCACATAAAAGCACATGTCATTTATAAACCCTTTTTACTGAATAAACTGTCCTTCCTTCACATCAAATAGTCTTGTACCTTCTCCTTGAAGAAACTTCAATGCCTGAGACAGTATGCACTCTTTCATACTGTTTGAAGAGTCACGCAGCTGATGCTGCAACCTTTCACATTTGAAAAGACGCGCTGGACTGGTGCTGGCGCACAAATCACCTCAGACACTGTGAGCAAGAGATCGTAGTGGCTTTCCTCATAGCATCCACTTTTACTCGCGCTTGGTATAGTACGATGTTGGAAAAGTAAGGCCTTACAATCTCACCCATGGTAGCAACACTATTATCCAAGAACTCGCTGAATGATCCGGCAATGGTGTCTGGAATTTTCCACAGCTCGCTCCACAGTTTGGCAACACAGGCGATTGCTTCGTTGCACCCAAGTCTTTCAAACTTATCACTGGCACGCACACGCAGCAGATTCGAACGATTTCAGGCGGTTTCTTCAGTAACATCTGCCCAGAACCTACTTAGAGAAGGTTCAAAGCTCCCTGCTGATCGTGCCAAGAGGAATCAACCCTTGTTCACCGTGGGAATGTGCGACTTCTCACCGCATTTGACTTGATGTATGATTGCCAGCTTCACAACAAAATGCAAGTCCAGCAGATTCGCGCTAGCTAGAGCTGTCAAATGAATGTTTCTAGTGCTAACCATCACATCTACACTTAAAAGAAACCATAACGAGCGAACAACTCAAACACAATGACTCAAAAAAAGAAAACATGCTGGACAGGCCAAGATATTTCTTCTAATTGGGGGGAGGGGGGGCGGGGGGCGCAACAGCTCAGACGGCACTGGGGCGTCACAACAGGGAAGGAGAGCGAGAAGGAGGAAAAAGAGTGGCCCACTGCACATGAGTGGCTGGGCTAAACAACTGTTAGGGGTGTGCTGGTAAAATTTATCTTCCGCATCGAAGGAAAACCAACTTGGGGGAGCACACCTGCACCATTTGCCGTTCAATATATCGGTTGTTACTGGTATTTTTGTTCGATATAGGCGTAATTTTTGCTATATATTTTCACTACGACTATGCCTTGACCACAAATAGTTCAATATACAGGGTAATTTGATGGAAACCGTTTCGATTGTAATTGGCTAGTGCATTACGTGGATTAATGTGCCTATAAACCCCCCATTAGCTAACCTTTGCTACAGCTCAGGTGCAAAATTCTCTATATGGGCAGGTATTTTCATCAGAAGCTCACCCTTTTAGGGTGCCTTCGCACAGGTGTGTAAGCAAAGTTAGAAGCCCCAACAGGATGCATAAATACTATGTATCCTGTTTAAAGTATGACATTTTTTGGGAGGGGTTCTTTTAAACGTCTGTAGCCAGGTTTAAATCAACTGTATCGCAGTGAGTTGACCCAGTGGCTAAAACATTGTTCGGCTGATCCAAAGAATGTAGGTTCGGTTTCTGGCAACGGTTGTTTGGTGTGAGGAGCAGATCGCTCAGTGTGGGTACTCTACACAAGCCTATACTGATTCAGTTTCTTTGCACGTGTGGCATGATGTCCCATTCAATAAAAGTGGACATAAGGTAATATATAAGAGCTTTCTGGATAGTAACGGCTCACAATACCTGCTTTTCTGGGAAGGAACCAATTTGTGTGTGGGCCACACTCAGAATGGTGGCTTTCTTGTTTTGTTTACTGCAGAACATGCGGCTGTCATCCTGCTTTCAAAAAGTGCGTTTTATCACAATCAAGTTATGGGCAAAATTATCAAGGTTAAATTTATTTCTGATCCATATTTAGGTGACCAGCACGTGTATAAACTATCTGAAGTTCTGGGAGACAAATAACTTGCATACTTGAAGTTATATCTGTTTGCCAAACTGTTTTGCTTTCTGTAAACGTTTTGTGCAACTGTGACGGTTTTATTTTATTTGGGTGGTTTTTATCCGAGTTTTGTTCAATTGTTTACATTTAGATGAATTCTTGACAAGGACGTACCTTAAAGCATGTCATTTGAATTCCAGCCTGTGTAGTCGCGTCAGACTGGATGCTTATTTGTAGGCCATGACTGTGGCGGTTAGTGTTGTGTGGAACCTGCGACCACTGCTCCCCCCTCCCCCTTTGTTGTTTTTTTTTACCAGGCCGACTACTTTCGCCAAAATGGTGGGCCAGACTACAAAGTGGCCATGAAGGACATCATGGGCATGCTTGTCAGTAATTCGCTGGCGAAGGTGTGCAGCTGGGCCGGGTCGAAGGCCTCGAAGGAGGCGTTTTCTGATCATCATAACGTCTTGGGGCTTGTTCTTGGTAGGTGGCCTTAATTGACTTGGTGATTTGAATATGAAGATTTGGCTTTCATGACCCGCCGCAGTGGCTTAGTTGCTAAGGCGTTGTGCTGCTGAGCAGGAAGACGTGGGTTTGATTCCCGGCCGTGGCGGTCGCTTTTCTAATAGAGGCGAAAAGCAGATATGCCCGTGTGTATGAGATTTTGGCGCATAAAAGATCCCCTGCAGGTGGTCAAAGTTTATCTGGGGCCCTCCACTATGGCGCGCCTCATCGCCTGCGTTGCGTCGGCGCGTTAAATCCTACAATCAGTCAATCAATCAGTAAATTTGGTTTTCATACTTCCTACTTTTTCAGATATGTCAGTTTGTTTTTTATTTGGGCGTAATTTCTGTAGTGAGCAATCAGGGAGGTTTTGCTTTTAATTTCTTCATTTTTTGTTATTTTGCAATCCCGCTCGTGCAATTCACGTAGTATAAAAGATTTTTCTACTAATCTGTTTGGTTTTCGCATCGCTCAGTATTATTTTGATATTATTGTCATAACTAATAGTTTCTTTACATTCTTGTGAAATTTGAGGTTTCTTTGGCGATCATAATACGACAGACGTAGGCCTTTAGGCGTGTGTATCTGTAAACGCAGGTACACACTGAAAATCGAAAGTTCAAAGTTGAGCAACTTTAAAATTGAAAGTCGAAGAAGTTGAAGTTTGTAGCACTTGAAACAAATAATACCCTATTTACCATTATAACTGGAACGCAAGGCTTGGGAATGCAATAAAAGTCTGGTAATTGTGACACAATTACATTCACTTTTGTGTCTCACTGCCGAATTTCAGTTTTACAGCGTCTCTAGCCCCGTAACCGAGCGAACAGAAGAGACAAAAAAGACAGAAGAAAAACGGAACAGGAAAGTGTGGTGAAACTGTAAGGGGGGAGGGGCAGTATGCTGAGGTGGCAGGAGACGTTCCCCGGGGTGATGCGCTGCGAGATAAACGAGCGAATGAATAAGCCACAGAATATGAGTCACTAGGAAAGCAGAGAACGAAAGTATTGCAAAAAATTACACCATCTTCCTGTGGAGAACCATGAGTAGGACGCGAAGATATCATAGGGGTTCTGTATAGGTTCCATTGTGTTGCCGTTATGTTGTTTCATTTACCGGAGCACGAATGGGAAGATAGCGTGAACGCCCGTGTAGAGTCAGAGAATTGTAGAGAAATGTAGAGACAGCGAAGAGAACGACAACAACGTTACCTGATCGAACATCTCCTGGTTCTCGTCTTTCTTTATTGCGTGCTCACGCTCCTCCCCGCTGCCCGCCCTCTCCGTCCTCTTCTCTGGTTGAGCTGCAACTGCAAGCGCGTGGCGCTTCTCGCCTTAGCTTTCCCACGGGAAATTCAACATCCTCCTCTAAAGTTTTCAATTTGTCGTTTCCGTTGATGTTCAGCATCGCGTGCCTTCGTTGTATGCGTACCTTCTTGACGTAGTTTGAAGGAGTCAAGGACGTTAGGCGTGTTCGTAGCACTTACTCCTGTCCCGGTTTTGTAGCGCAGTGGGACGAGCGCCACGTTCCTCCCGTTGCTGCCAGAAATTCGTGGGATTGATACCGGGCGCCGCTATTTCTTTTTTATATAGTGTAGGGGGAGAGGTGCGGGCCACAGACGACGGAGGGTCGACTAAGAGATGCTTTGTATCTAAAATATGTAGGGGAGGGCAATATGTCAAGGTTGCACCACAGAAACCCAGCACATGCTGCGTGCTACAAGTACATCGGTTCTTTGGCGTCCTCCTCGCTGATTGGCTCATCCAAACCCCATGCCATTTTCATGAGAGGTTCAAACAGGATATACAACAACATGCTCGGCGGGAGTGACACGCTGCGAGATACTAGAGAGTTTTAGCTGACCGTTTTTGACGCTCCGCTATGCTCCCGACGTGCCGCTCAGCACAACCGGAGCGTCAGCAGCCGAAAGGCTTTTATCTAAGCGATAACCGTATCTCCCTTGACGGGGAATGATTCGCGTGACTGGTCGTTTCGCGCGCGCGTGAAAACCGAAACTTCATCCTAAAGGAAACAAGAATTTGTATTTGGTCGCCCAAACAAAGCAAAATACCGTGTTTCTTGGCCTCATTTAACCTTTTTTTTGTAAATGTAGTCGCTGACATGGTATAATTTTTCTAAATAACTATAAACAAGCCGATGAATTTTGGAATAGCCAAGCCAAGGCTGTCTTTCTCGGCGCTGCATAGAAGCAGCCCCGCGCTTCGGTCGACGTTTTTCGCTTCCGTTTTAAAGATCTTTGAGGTGTGTGGCACCATTGCCTATTCGGAAGCGCTTTCGTGGCTTCGTCGGCCGTGTTTCAACTGAAGAAGTGAAGTTCGCCGTAGCGGGCTCGCATCGCGGGTGCAGCCATGTTGTATTTCCGCACGGTAGTGTGAGCTGCCGCGACGGTCCGCTAAGAGGACCCGGTTAGCGGAGCGGGGCCCCGCTCCGGTATCGCAGGTAGCGCGCTAGCGTGCCACGCATGCGCAATAGTGCTCCCGCTTGCTATCAGAGCGGAGCGGACCGTCAGAAACGGTCAGCTAAAACTCTCTAATGAGATGGTAGCACATGCCATCGCGCGTTCGCTGATCACGCGATCGCTTACAGAGACGCAGTAGCTATGTGCGATTACCAAGAAGGCTGCAGCTTGTGCTGTGCACAAATTTCTGACCTGACCCCCCCCCCCCCCCTTGGTGAACCACCTTACCTCGTTGAACGGTCTCTCACCTTCTTAGCTTCTTTTGGGAGAAAAAATTGCGGCATCATGGTAAATTGGTTTTATAATTGACTCTTTCGGTGGCGCTAGGGTGGAGTCAGGGCTGCAACATCTTTCCAGCTTTACACCGGCTGACCTAACGCAACAACTATCTAACCAACCTTTTAAGCCTTTGAAGCTATTCTTTACACCAGTTAGTATAGATTCGCCAAAACTTTTCTTTCAGGCATCCTAATGCACTTTAGTTACGAAACCAACTTTCATAATTGTTCGGGGGCTGCACAGAAAGTCTATAAGACACTCGTAGGAAAGTTCTAAATTTTGACCACCAGGCAACTATGACGCTACAAGCGCCAGTTTAAAAACCGTCTTTTTTTCAATTTTCACAGGTAGCTAAAAATTGAAGCATAAGCCTACCAATAAAATCTAGTAAGGGATTATTAGGACTGAAACAAATCCGACGCACCCAATAATAATATCGCTAGACCCTGTTAGAGGGAGGCCATCAAAACGCAGGTCAAAGAGATGCTCGCCGACGACGTTATCCAACCATCCAAGAGTCCGTGGGCCTCCCCAGTTGTACTCGTAAAGAAAAAGGACAACACGCTTCGCTGTTGCGTACACTATCGCAAACTGAACAGTATCACTAAACGCGATGTTTATCCACTTCCCCGAATAGATGATACGTTGGACCGTTTGCGTAACGCTAAATTCTTCTCGTCTCTGGACTTAAAATCTGGTTATTGGCAAATAGAAGTTGATGAAAGGGACCGTGAGAAAACAGCATTCGTTACACCCGATCGCCTATACCAATTTAAAGTCCTCCCATTTGGCCTCTGTTCTGTCCCTGCGACGTTCCAGCGTATGATGGATACCGTACTCGCTGGATTGAAATGGCAGACTTGCCTTGTTTACTTGGACGATGTAGTCGTGTTTCGTAGTTCTTTCGAAGAACATCTAACACGACTGCGAAGCGTTTTGGAAGCAATCCGCTCTGCCGAGCTTACTATTAGGCCCCAAAAATGCCACCTTGGGTTCCAGGAGCTGAAATTTCTTGGACACATGGTTAGTGCTCAAGGCGTCCGCCCAGATCCGGACAAAACAGCGGCCGTGAGCTCTTTTCTTGTACCAACCGACAAAAAAGCTGTCCGACGCTTCCTAGGTTTCTGTGCGTATTACAGACGCTTTGTCGAAGGGTTCCCTGGCATTGCGGAGCCACTCACACGCCTCACAAGAGAAGACGTACCCTTCGTTTGGACGGAAGCGCAGAAAGTGGCATTTGATGCACTGCGTAGCCGCCTGCAAACGGCCCCAATCTTGGCACACTTCGATGAAGATAGCGACACAGAAGTCAGAACTGACGCCAATAACGTAGGCATGTGTGCCATCTTGGTTCAGTGGCAGTAGGGTGCCTAGAAAGTTATGGCCTATGCCAGTCGCACACTGTCTAAAGCTGAGCGCAACTATTCGGCGACAGAAAAAGAGTGTCTTGCCGGGATATGGGCTATAACTAAATTTCGGCCATATTTGTCTGGAAGGCCCTTCAGAGCCATAAGCGATCACCTCGTTGTGTTGGCTTGCCAACCAAAAGGACCCCTCCGGTAGACTTGTTCGATGGACCGTACGGCTGCAGGAGTACGACGTAACGGTCGTGTATCAATCTGGAAAAAAGCACAGTGATGCCGGTTGTTTGTCGCAGGCGGCAAGTCTGAATGAAGCACATGAAACGGAAGACAATTTTCCGTTCCTCGGATTCATCGATACTGCGGACATGGCCCTTTACCAGCAACGGGACGCAGACCTACGGCCACTGATTGAGCAACTTCGCGGAGAAAACAGTACTCCACCATGCTTCTTCGAGGTTTCGCTTCGTATTCCCTGCGAAACAATGTGCTCTAAAAACGAAGCTACGGCAGCAAGGAGAAATTTCTTCTAGTAGTACCATCTACTCTGAGAAGCGAAATCTTACGAGCCTGCCATGACGAGACTTCGGCGGGGCACCTAGGCGTTAGTCGCACCTTCGCCCGGATTCATGAACGATATTACTGGCCCAACCTTCTTCGATCAGTACGACACTACGTGAGGACTTGCCGGGCTCGTCCAAGCTCGCTTGCTCTAGCTTGCTTGTGGATCGCCAGTGTTTGCCGGCACAAGTTCACCCTGTTAATCAACGCTTTTACTCTCCTTACTGGAGCTCATCGGTACAATATGAACTAAAGGAAGGGGAACATTTTAAGCAAGAGTTAAATGTGTCTAAAGTGCCCATTCTGAATATATGCGGGTTGTAGCGACTATTTTGGAACTATGCACCTATATGGAACTTGTAGTGGCTGAAGATGCCTTTTTTGTGTTAGGAATGCCTTTTTGGTTTTTCGAGTCGGCAGTGTGCAAGGACTGTCATAGCTTAAGATCCCCGCAACTGGGAGTTTGTTGCGTAGATTGCGTAGAATTCCTTTGCCGCCGTCTTGAGTGTGAGTTTCTTCCAGCCAAATTTTTTTTTAAATACTGTCCGATAAATTATCTCCAATTCCCCTATTATAACGATTACAGGTGAAACTTACCCAAAATGTATCTGATTTGGGAAGTTGAGAGCGCTACACGGTTCGCCATTTTCGGTAATTATTTGATGTTTTACTTATTTATGGTATTTTACATTTATTTCGACCATTTACCTTCATGTACGCTATTATAGTGATTACAGATGGAACTTTCGCGTAGTCAGAATTATTGTGGAAATTGCTTGGAGATACGTTTCGACATATTTCGTAATGTTTTGTTTTTTTCCTATTTTTTAGTTTTTCAAAATTTCATCGCACCAATTATCCCCAATAACGTTAGTATAAGGATTACGTTCGGAACTTTTCCGAAATCTCCGTTATTGCGGAAATAGGGGTGACACGGCTCTCCATTTTCCGTAATTCTATTATATTTTCCTTATTCTTGTAGCTTTTAAAAATTTTGTCCCACCGTTTGTGTTCCTTTACGCTATTATAACAATTACAGGTTGAACTGTCGCGAAATGTGCATGATTAGCGAAATGACATGCGGTATACGTCTAAACAATTTCCGTATTTTTGAAATATTTTCTGTTATTTTTATTTTCTCAAAATTTCAACAGACCAATTATCTCCATAATGTTATTAAAATGATTACATTTCGAACTTTTCAGAAATTTTCATTATTGTGGTGTAGCGGCGTGTGGCCGCCGCGCCGAGGCAACGACGACGACGAAGGCGGAACCACGAGGCGCATGCTCACGTGCGCTCATGCTGGAGGAATAAAAAATCAATTCGAGCCCAAACGCTGTCCTGGCTGGTTGTCACTGCGCCGGTCGCGACATGATTTGGTGATGTGGACCGAACTCGCCTCTTCTCACCGCGCCATGTCGGACCCTTCGGCTTCGCCGGATTCTGCGGGCCAACTACAGCCCGGCGCAGCTCCGCCCGCCCACGAAGCAGCTGCGCCTGCTCAAGCTACAACCGCGGCTGTGCACAGCCATACTCTACCCCCGTTTTGGACTCGGAACCCGTGGACTTGGTTCACGCAAGTCCAAGCGCACTTCCGTCTGCATCGCATCATCAGCCAGGAGACGAAATATAACAGCGTCGTGTCCTCCTTGCCAGGCAGCATCGCGGACGAGCTAGCCGACATCCTCGACGCCCCACATCCTGAAGCGCCGAACGACCACCTAAAGGCTGCGATCATCCAACGCAAGTCGGAGTCGGAACGCAGCTGGCTGCAGCAGATTCTGAACACCGAGCTGCTCGGGGACAGGCGGCCCTCGCAGTTGCTACATCGCATGTGGCAGGTATTGGGCGATCATGGCCAGGACATCAACAATCCACTTCTTCGGGAGCTCTTCCTTCAACGCCTCCCCCAGAACATGGTATTGGTACTTGCGGCAGCCGCTGACATGCCACTCGACCAACTCGCGAAACTGGCTGACCACATCGCGGACTATTCCCGGTCCCCAAGCATCGCCGCAGTCGTCGATACGCCCACTACCTCAAGGGGCGACTCCAGGCTTGGTCGACTTGAGAGCCGCATTGACGAACTCAGCCACCAGCTGTCATCCCTTGCACCCCTCTTGCACCGACGCCGACGTGCATCCCGCGACCCACGGTACTCCCCATCCCAGTCCCGTTCCCAACATCGCTCCTTCGCAACACGCGGTGAGCCTGGCCCTTCGGGCGTCTGTTGGTGTCATCGTACCTTCGGCACTGCCGCCCCCAAGTGCAGCCAGCCTTGTTCATGGACGGGAAACTAGGAGACCGGACACTGGCGGCGGCAAGTGAACCCGGTCATGCAGTCATCCGCCTCTTCTACGTCACCGACAAGGTGGCTGGCCACCGCTTCTGGATCGATACGGGAGCAGAGGTGAGCGTCACACCGGCCTCTACGCTAGACCGACGACGCCGAGAAATGACTTCCCCGTTATTCGCCGTCAACAACTCACCGATCAACACCCACGGCCAGCGGTCGCTCACAGTCAATTTTGGCCTACGTCGCACTTTCCGGTGGCTTTTCACATTTGCCGACATCAAGCAGCCCATTCTCGGTGCTGATTTCCTGGCTTCCTACAACCTGGCCATGGACGTGCACTCTGGACGCCTCGTGGACATGACGACGAGCCTTTCAGTACATGGCATTCTCTCCTCTGCCAAGGCGACCGGACTTCGAGCCTTTGTGCCATCTTCCGTGTACGAGAAGATACTTGCAGATTTTCCCGCGATCACAAGACCCCACACGGGAGAGTCCCCGGTGAAGCACACCATCACCCACCACATCGTCACGAAGGGACCCCCTGTCTTCGCTCGAGCGCGTCGTCTCGCCGGATCACGTTATGCCATTGCTCGCCGGGAGTTCGAGCACATGCTGGAACTGGGAATTGTCCGTCCATCCTCGAGCAACTACGCGTCAGCCCTGCATATGGTACCCAAAAAGGACCCCGGTGACTGGAGGCCATGCGGTGACTACCGTGCCCTCAATGCGATCACCGTGCCGGACCGGTACCCGCTCCCTCATTTGCAGGACTTCACCGCGAATCTGGCAGGCTGCAAGATATTCAGCAAGGTGGACTTGGTCAAAGCTTATCACCAGATACCTGTGGAGCCAGCAGACATACCGAAGACTGCCATCATTACACCATTTGGTCTCTTCGAATATGTCCGCATGCCCTTCGGCCTGCGTAACGCCGCCCAGACCTTTCAACGTGCCATCGACGAGGTTACCCGCGGTTTAGACTTTGTCTTTGCCTACCTCGACGACCTCTTGATCGCAAGCTCATCACCATCCGAGCACGAAGTGCACTTGCGAGCCCTTTTCACTCGGCTTGACGAATATGGCTTCGTCATCAACCCCAAAAAGTGTGTCTTTGGCGTGCAGACCATCGAGTTCCTGGGCCACTTGGTCACTCCACAGGGCATCAGACCTCTCGACACCAAGGTGAAGGCCATCCAGGACTTTCCACAGCCCACCTCAATTAAGAAGCTTAGAGAGTTCTTGGGCCTGCTGAACTTCTATCGGCGGTTCATTCCCAACTGTGCCGAACTAGTCCAGCCCCTCACTGATCTGCTGGCCACCAAGACAGGCCCTGCAGAGCACTTCGAGTGGAGCGAGCAAGCAGCGTCCGCCTTTTCTGCTGCGAAGAAGGCCCTCTCCGACGCTGCCATGCTTATACACCCCGTTCCTGATGCTCAACTTCGTGTTATAACCGACGCCTCCAGCGTGGCTGTCGGTGCTGTGGTTGAGCAGTTCGTCTCCGGTTGGCAGCCATTTGGTTTCTACTCCCAGAGGCTGAAACCTGCCGAGACGAGGTACAGCACCTTCGGGCGCGAGCTACTGGCTGTCTACCTTGCCATCAAACATTTCCGGCATTTCCTGGAAGGCAGGGACTTCTACGTCCTTACGGATCACAAGCCCCTGACGTTCGCTTTCCAGCGCAACCACAGCACGTACTCGTCGCGTGAGATCCGTCACCTCTCCTCGCGTGAGATCCGTCAAACTCCGTCTCGGAGTTTACTGTCGACCTCCGCCATGTCTTCGAAGTGCTTGTCTTCGAAAGTGTCTTCGACGCGCTGTCTCGCGTCGAAGCACTTTCGTCTACACCCCAACCAATTTCCATGGAAGAGCTTGCTTCTGCACAGCGACAAGACCCTGAGCTCTAGCAACGCCGCTCTGACACCTCCACGCTGACTTTCACGGATGTGCCGTTGCCGTTTACCGAAGGCACAATCACATGTGAGACATCAGCCGGCGTCTTCCGACCTTATGTTCCACCGGCGTTTCGTCGAGCCGTTTTTGACACCCTGCACGGCAAGAGTCACCCCGGCATCCGAGCAACTCAACACCTCGTCACATCTCGGTCGTTCTGTCCCTCCATGAATGCAGATGTCCGCCGGTGGGCACGCACCTGCCTCCAGTGCCAACGTGTCAAAGTAACCAGGCACACTGTCACTCCTGCCTCGCCATTCCATCCACCGGACAGCCGTTTCGCGCACGTGCATATTGACCTGGTCGGCCCCCTACCACCGTCGCGATGCGCCACCTACTTGTTGACGTGCGTCGACCGCTTCACGCGCTGGCCAGAGGCAATCCCGATACCTGATATTACGGCGGAAACAGTCACCAAAGCATTTGTTGGTGGTTGGGTGTCCCGTTTCGGCTGCCCCGCTGTTGTCACCACTGATCGCGGGCGTCAATTCCAATCAGCCCTGTTCAACGCTCTCGCATCCATCTTGGGAGTACGCCACATACACACCACCTCCTACCATCAGTCTGCCAACGGGATGGTGGAACGTTTACACCGCCATTTCAAGGCAGCTCTCACCACCTACGAGCCAAGGGAACACTGGGCCGAACACCTTCCCCTCGTCTTGCTCGGACTACGCTCGGCTTTTAAGGCAGACCTGCATTGCACATCTGCCGAGCTGGTGTATGGCTGCCCTCTTCGTCTCCCGGGCGACCTCCTCACACCTCCGCCGGCCGATGGTCCTTCGGACCCCGCCGGTTACGTGGCTGACCTTCGTCGCCTTTTCGAGCAAATCCGGCCTGTACTTCCTCGACAACGCAGCGACCACTCCGTCTTCGTGAGCCAGGATCTTTCTTCCTGCACTCACGTGTTCGTGCGCCACGACGCTGCCCGTCGACCCCTCACTCCCGCTTTCGATGGCCCGTACCGCGTCATCGAGCGGCACCCGAAGACGTTCACCCTCGACATCAACGGCCGACAAGACGTCGTCGCCGCTGACCGGGTAAAGCCTGCATAGCTCGCCTCTCTCCGACCCAGCCAGACCTTCCCCGTCTCAACAACCATGCCCAGAACTTTGCACCATCAACCGTCCAAAGCTGTCACGTGGTCTTCAACAACGGCCTCCGGCTCTACGGGGGGGAGCCCTGTAGCGGCGCGTGTCCACCGCGCCGAGACGACGACGACGACGAAGGCGGAACCATGAGGCGCACGCTCACGTGCGCTCGTGCTGGAGGATTAAAAGATCAGTTAAAGCCCAAACGCTGTCGTGGCTGATTGTCACTGCGCCGGTCGCGACAATTTCATCTGCCCATCTAACTTAAATTCTGCCGCCATCTGCCACGCTTGCAATCTCTAGGGATCCAATTTTTTTTCAAATACCTTTTTCCAATTTTTCAATACCCTTAATAACCAACGGTTATCTTGCCTTCGCGTTACATGCCCTGCCCACGTCTATTTCTTCTTAATTTCTACTAATATGTGCTTAACACGTGTTCGTTCCCTGATTCACTCCGCTCTTTTGTCGCATAAAGTTATACCTATCATCTTCCGTTCCATTGCGCGCTTAGTGGTTGGGCGCTTCCGTTCCATTGCGAGCTAAGTACCATCGCACAAATTTTGTCATTCTACAGTTTCTACGCCCAAATCGCAGAAATATATACACACAGGATGTAAAAATGGAAATGCCTGCCACTCTTGTTCATTACATTACTGCCGCACATCAGGGTTTCCCCGTTCTGTTGGACAATCAATCGCTTTGTTTTTTTTTACTGACTGTACAAAAGACGCCTTTTATGCGGCGAGCACATACAAATCCCGAGGACACTTCTAAGGCGTTGTGCCTTTACGCACGAGTGGGAAACGAGGCTGCGCTAAAGAATATGGGCAAAACATCCACACAGTTAGGTCACTGAGGCAAATCAGCATTGCGGAGCCAGTAGGAGCAACGGGTGTAGCTGGCAGTGCGCGAGATGATGTTTACGTCAGGTGGTGTTGCCATTCCTATCGGATGTGTCCCGGTTTATGTCTTTCTTGTCTGAATAAAACTCAGTTACAGTTCAGCGCTTTGTCCAATCTTCTCTGCTTGTTATATCTTCTCCTACGTGCGCTGTTAATCTATTGAAGATTGCGCCGCCAGCAACCGTTTTTGTTGAGGCACGCTTCACAAGAGTTTGAACTTCGGTTGGCTGGTTCGAGAGAAGGCGGAAACCAACAGAGCGGACGTGGCGGAAACTAAACAAACCAAGCGCAAGTGTTTGGCTACTTATCTCTCCGTCCCGTCTGTAACACCACCGCTTTATTTCGAAGCCACGTTTCACACAATGCCAGCAACAAAGTACAACCTATATGCCTTTTCACTGATATGCTGGCAAAACCTATAAAGCGTGATATTTCTTTAGTAATGTCGTTGAGATGCACAATACTCACGAGGGGAAGGCGATGAAGAAGGTCCCAACGGCAACGGTCTAAGTAGCGTTGTATCGGTGACAACTGTCTTCGCGTTTTCGACTCGCTGAGCCCTTGCAGACAAATTGAGTTCACAACGCAACTCACACGGCTGCACAGAGTCTTCATCCATTCACAGTAGCAACAGTAGGAATTTGAGCAAAGGCTCTCATCCTGTTACACGTTTAAATTGAACGGCGCAGCATGCGTGTGACTGTTGCACTTGTTGCACGCTAGAGTGTACTAGAAGAGTTGAGTGGGACGAGCCGCCGGCTGCGCACGTGCTTCGTCTCGAAGCGCAGTTTGTGGAAAGCTGGCGTGGCGCCGCTGCGGTCGCAGTGGATTGGGTTGTGCCGGTGCGAACTGCAACCGGCGGCATAGGATGACCGCAGATCGGAGGTCCCGCAGTAGTTTTCAGTCATTTGTTTTAGAACTCTGTGGAGCCGCCGCTGCTGTTCCTCCCTCTCTGTTAAGTATTGTAAATATGATGAGCCTTTAGTGTTAAATTTCACCGTCCTCGGCATGCCTATAGCCTTTGCCACTTTTGCGCGCTTGGATGCCACGCCGGCTACAAAACTGTCTTATCACACCTTAGCGTTCCAAGAGATGTAGATCGGGGATAAACCTAAGAAACAAAACTGCGTTGTGTGCGAGCTGCACTTCGAGTACTGCTACATACAGCGTCACTGCACGCACGTTATCGATGATAAAGAAGTGAGAATCGCCCGCCAAATCTGTGCCCTGTGTGACGCCCGACATATAGAAGTATTTGAGCGAGGATGGGCCACTCGCAGGAGTCATTACATATCGCATTGGTTTCCAAGTTGCGTAACAATAAATTTCCATGAATAAAAATGTTGACCAACAGCCGCTTGTTCTGCTGAGTGGTGGTTCTTCCTTATCACGGGATGTGCTACTCTTACTGATCAAAACGTTGGTAAGCTCGGTCCAGTGCCACTGTTTGGGCTTGTGTTTTTTGAACCTGGACGAAAACGTTGGCTAGCAATCTCGTGCCTTCGACCTTCAATCCCGCCGAAGTAGTCTTCGAAATCACTAGTTCTGTCTGCACTCCCAACTATAATTGAGTACGCTCTACAGAAGCCTGCTTATTCAAAGCCCGAATATGAGTCTTAATTGCTCTAATAAAATATCAGGACTGGTCTGAATGGCATATTCTCAGAATATCTACAATATAGCGCGTCTATTCGCGGTGTTCTGCGAAGAGCAAATAAGATGCAAAAATCTGACTAACCCAACGCGGTGGCTCAGAGGATAAGATGTTCTGCCGCTGAGCACAAGGACGGGGGTTCGATTCTCGGCCACGGCGGCCGCGTTTCTGCAGGTGAAAAGCCAAAAATCCTGTGTATTCGAGATTTCGGCGCATGTTAAAGATCTCCAAGGCCGAAATTATTCGGGAGCATTCCACTACGGCGCGGCTCATACAGTTTCGGCGCGTAAACCTCGTAATAAATGAAATGAATCAATCATAAGTCTGACTTAAGTTTCGGAGAGTTTCCGAAAAGCTGCGCATTGCTCACAGGCCTACAGTAAAAACGAAGGCCGCAGCTAGGAATATGTTTAATAGAAAGTGGACTGATGCGGCATTCACATCTGATCAACTGGCACACACACTTTAGCAATATAGGCGTCAATCGAAGGGTTGACTAATCACTAACATCTCTGAGACGTCACAAAAAGATCCGAACGTCTATTTCCCTGCAGTATCTGTATTAGACATCCGTACAACGTGCAATATTTTAATGAAAATTTTTAGATGTTGAAATAACGTTGCTGGTACCTTAATGTCGGACGTTCTTTCAACTTTGCTAAAGACGTACTCTCGATGTTGCTGCTGCTTCATTTGGGGACGGTATTTAGACATAGTTTGCTGACGTTGTTCAGATGTTGCTGATATCTCCGTTTTTTACTTCGAGAATGTCTATCGCAGTTACATTTATTTTAGCTATATCTGCTATACTTTATTTTCAAACTATCCGCAAGCGTACTGTATTGAAGTTACGGAGGGGTTTTGTATGTGTTTTGTAAGGGTTTTGTACCGAGGGGTTTTGTGCAAGTATTTTAATCCACCACTATTGCTTTGAACTTTTGACCTTCAAAACAGTAGCCCAGTACCGAACAAAACGGAAAGAGGCAGGGACGTTAGTGCACAATTCGTTTACAAGCGACGTTGCCAACGAGCCTTGTAAGGTTTTTTTTGGTGGGGGGGGGGATGGGGCAGGATCTTTGAAGTCAAATCTGAACAAAATCAGATAGGATGATGAACGAAGACGGAATCAGCACAACTTTACTTGCTTCTTGATTTAACCTTGATGTTACATACCGACTGCCGCTTCATCAATTCAAAGTGTGAGCAAAGCAAATTCCGGGGCTGCCTTGATACTGAGGTTACCGTCAAATGTCACTTGTAGGGTAAACGGCAAGGTACTCTGCCTTTTTTTGCCTTGAAAAAAAAAAGTCGATGACACCCTCATTGCAAAAAAAACTATAAAAATCCTTGAGGTTTTGCCAAGATTCGAACCATCGACTTTCAAAACACAACACAAGCACCTAAGCTCCAATCCACTCGACCACGCCGGAAAACAATGCGTGGACCCAAGAATTTGGTACCCTAACAGAGGCTGCCAGCGAATATTGTCGGGTGATTCGATTTGGTCGTATTTGACAAATTTCGGCAGTGCTAACGCTTGTTTCTTCTCCACCGATCTTGGAGGCGAGGTCAATTATGCTAATACTGCAAGTGATGTAGTCAAAGCTCCCTTATTTAAGCCAGGAAAAGCTATCGCGCTTGATCGCTCCCCCTATGCAAGCTACGGTAGCCGCGAATGAAATTGAATGCACCGCTAGATTTCTGGCGTTGATAAACTTTGTTCGTTACGCACCGATCTTGCAGACAAGCCCATCATGCTAACACTACAAGCGATGTAACCAGAGCTCCCGTATTTAACTCGCAAAAAGCTCTCCCAAACCCCCGATCTCCCCGATGAAAGCCAAGCTAGCCACGGAGGAATGCGCACTTTCAAACAGAAATAGCTTGTTATTTGCCTCAAGGCACCAAATTACTGCACGTTAGAAAAATGATTGTTTTCTCCGAACGTAATGACCCCAAACCAGGAGATGGACATGGAATCCGGACGATGTCGCCTGCTTTCGGATGCTTTCTGGCGCTGCGTCGACGCTGATATCTGGCGAGCAGCATAGACATCGGCGTAGCTACATAGGAGCAGTGGGAGAGTGAACTTGCCAGCTCGGACCTAAGTAAGCAGCTTTGGCTCGCTGAAAGGGCGAAGACGGTAGGCCGCACCAACGGAGTCCTGGACTGAGGACCCCGCCCACTTCGAAGCTCGATCTACCTGTTCAATAAAGTTTTCTCTTTCCTTCTCCTCCTCCCGCGTCAGCTCACGTCACCGTGCATTTTGCCGACGCCGTCAACGCGGGGCGATGTCGACGCGCGAAAGCGCGGAAAATACGCTGCACGTGGTTGCGGCCTCAGAACAAACCGTAAAATTACGGCGCCCACAACCCCACGGCAGCTGTATTTCCACCGCAGACACTGAAATTGCCTTTAATGCTGTAATCTATATGGTCGGTACAATTACTGTTTTCTTTAAAAACTACCCACGGTCTAGCTTTTCTTGTATATAATGGGCAACTAATATCTGTTTTTACCAATAACTTGGGCATCTACTTCGCAACGCGTTTTATCAAGGTGGGTGTCTTTCAGGAACTAGTTTTTCCCTTGGACGAACATGAGACAGGAAGTCGCTGCGCGGGGAGTCCGATCGTCCGTTATTAACTGCAGTCCGTATCGATACGCGTGCTACAGGCCGGTGACGGCAGGGGTGTGGACGCCTTCAACTTTCGTTATTTCGGTGATTTGACTACCATGGATTTATCTACCGGACGAAGAAATACTGCCAAGTAGTGGAGGTAAGTGAGTACTAGTGAACCTTGTTTTCTTGTCATATGTATTTAACGTAGCAGAGTTGCTCTCGAACTTCGGTACGCGTAAGCGGTTAGCCCTAACCATTTGAGGGACTCGCTTTGTGCGTTGCGGAGATTTGTCGGTAGACCTTTGTACCTGGCTGCTCCGTTTGTAAACAGAATCAATTCTCGCGCAATTTCTAGCCCTGTGTTTGGTGAAGTGTTTGTGTTCGGTCCTGTTTTGCTAGGCGAATGTTTTGATATGAAATTAAAATAAGGGAACCTGGAGAGCGCGAATAATTGTGCGTGTGCGAATATAAGCGCGTGTGCAAATATAGGTGTGTATGCGCAACACGCACATCGTGTACTTTTATCGTGATATTGGTTTTGTTTCGTTTCTGCAGATGCCGTTTTTTTGTCATAATAGTTTTCGGCTAAAAAACGTGCACAATAAATTGAATCATTGCCGTGCGTGCAGCAATAAAATAAAATAAAAAATCGAGTGAATTCCGAAAGTACAAAATTAGTATAAAATGCCATCTGGATGCTTTTTTTTCGCGTTTCGATTGAGTGTTCAATATTTTCGAACACTCAGTTTGGTCGCGAAATGTTGGAATGAACAACGTGTATTCAACCCGAATTTATCTGTAACGTCAGAACTACACGCATGTCGTAACTGGTACAGTAGTATGAGCCGCGCTGGTTCTGCTTCGTACTCCTACTGCAGCATCGCAAACGTAAATAAACCTTTCAGAACCTAGTATATATATTCACAAACGGCGGTTAAATTTCTGTGACTTATAGAATTTTCAGCATAATGAATCTAGTATTAACACATCTTGGTGATCAGAGTAACACAGCATTTGGGATTTCGCAGGTTTAAGGGAGAGTATGATTCAGGTCTCTGGCCTGTCGTTTCCTAATAACTTACATGTTGCAGGTTGCTTTCTGGTGCAACCTAAACTATGTGTGAATGTGATTGTGCTGAAAAACATTTTTGCACTACTTTGATGCTTCCTGCTGTACAACGTATACTTCAATTAAAAATGTGGGCCTAGCAGGACAAGCGAACAGTACAACATGACGAGTTTTTCAATGATGTGCTTTTTGAAGGTTTAGTTATGCATATGTACCAACAAGACCACCTCGCCATTCTGCTGCAGGAAGTATACGTTCATGCCAGTGACGCTGTCCAGGTGTGTGCATGTTTCTTTTTGCCACATTTTGTCGACTTGGCTTCATCCGTGTATATATTGTCACTTCAATCCAGCAAGTGGTTAGGATAGACACAGAACAATATTTTGCAAGTTCAGATGGGACCTGTAGCTGGACTAAAATGTCCTCAGAGTCCCCATTCACGAAATATAGTTCTTATAATTAGTGGTACCTCACATTAGCAGTCATATATATTAGTTTTAGGGTTGCCTTAGTTGTGCTAATGCTGACATTTAATTAGATCCACTTTACTCTCTTCCTGTGTCTTATTGTTACACCTATCGTCTAGCGTTCTATTGCCGGCTAACTCTTCCTTAATTTAAGTTAGACCCTTTTAGTTAGCCTGGAAGTTTCTGCCCCGTAGGCGAGTACCGGTAGGATGCAGCTGTCATACACTGTCTTTTTCAAGGACAATGGTAGGCGGCCATTCTGTATTTTACCAGGCTTAAAAAGCTGCATTACAATGCATTACAACACAGATTTTTCTTTAACCATGCCTATATTGAGGAACTGGTTGCAAGGGAGGTGCCCCTGCAACAGTCTGCACAAGACGGCTGCTCGAGCTACTCCTGGTTTGGGAAACAGGAAACACGCTTTTTTACACCTTCGAGTGGCATCCTGCATTGTGTGTAACTAGATATCTTCGTGTAGTTACACACATCAAATTTTTTCACCAGACAATGTATAGGGCACAGATTTTTACTGTCAGTCACATCCTGCGCAAATATCAGCTTTGTAGACAACCTGCGGCTTCTTAGTTCTTATTCCTAGAGGCGGTAATAAATTTCTTTCAGCCGCTGGACCATGACATTTTTACTCACTTTCCAACCAATCCGGTCTGCAACTATTTTGGCAGTTTCTGGCACCACAACGAAGAACGCAAACTGTTCAAGAATTCCCTACCATAACTGATGGTAAAGGCCTGTACCATTGAACCACCATTGAATCATTTCCGTGCTACCATGCGTTTTTATTGTGTGTTATTGTTCTTTAAGCGTATCATTTGGTGTGAATGACGTAGTCATGTAAATCTGTCTTCTTGTAACTAACATTCAATCATTTCCGTGTTCCCCGTATTTTCGTTTGTTTCCAAATCATATCACTTTTTGTGAAATATTTAAATTGTGTAATTCTTTGCTTTCCTAACCAGAATTCAAAAGGTTGTTTCTAAAGTTTTTTGTTGTTTTATTGTTGTCCTGCCATTTCACTAAGTGTGAATCATTTTATCACGTAAATTTCTACTGCTCTTGTAACCGCCGTACAGTCATTTCTTTGTACACACCTCTTCTATATAATATAACCATTTTTCTAAATATTGGTTTGTTTAAGTTTGCTTAAATTTGTATGGCACTCAGAACCACGACTCAACACCCCTTCTGTGTTTCCTAGGTGCTTTTGTTTTATTGTTCACAAACTTTTCACTAGATCTGAACTATATTTACTTTTGTAAATTTGCTTTGTTTTTGTAACCACCACTCAATCATTTCTTTGTTTCCACACTTTTCTTGCGTTATTTTCACCCATTTCACTTATTGTGAGACATTTCAAGTTGCATTACTATCTTGCGCTTGTACCCTCGGTTTACGAGTTTTCTCTTTTTCCTATTTTTTGTCAACCTCTCTGCGGTGTGTGATTTATTTATAGTCGTACATATTTGTACTATTCTTGTAAATATACAATGCGTACCCTGTGGGCCTGGGGAGATAGGAATCAAAATTAAAGTGGTTGTGTTGCGAAAGCATGATACATAATTTGGAAGTCAATATAAACTGTTTTACCTGAACTTTGTGTTTTATGTGTACTTTGAAAGCGTTCTTACTACCCAGCTGCAGGTGCTTAAGATAAGATGGGACACTGTCATTTTAATTAGTTTAGTTTTTGAATTGTTTCTGTGATAGTTTATTTGCAGAAGGCCTGTACAGCCGTGCTGTATCGTACCATTCGATGACGCTACTTTTGTTGCCGTAGTGTCCAGGGTGTTTGTGCTGATCAGGACTGGTTTGCTGTTACTTACTGTCTCTTGTTTCCAATGCGACATTTCTTGTTTAGAGCTGTGCTTCGTGTGCTTCTGCGAGAGTGTGTGGTCAACGTGGCACTTCACATAAGATACTTCATGCAGTATGCAGCACTTCAAAAGTGGAAACACATTAATTTACAAACTAGGTGACAAGCAACATCAAACAGTGCTGAATAGCTAGAAAGACATGTATTTGAAGTATAAATGCGCACAACACGTAGGCAACCTTGGAAAGGGGGCTGGCCAAATTTCGAAATATTGTATAAAGAATGTAAATTTCAGGCGTGCAGGTTCATATCAACAATATCACACCAACTTACACAAGCCATGAATACACCAAACTAATGCTTGTGCCAAAGCCAAAAAACCAATGTACAAAAGACATCTATATACGTCTTGCATGCGTACCACTACAATATCTATGAGACGTACCACTAAGACAACGTCCCGTGAACAGCGTATAAAAGTACCATGAGACGTCTACTGTACGTGTGATTTGGATGGGTTTTTTGCGGTTGTAGCAACGTTGAATGTATGTAACTCCGACCCTAAGGTACGTCTCCTGGACTTCTGCAGTGTCTATTACTGACGTCTCCGGGATATCTGTACGACGTAACGTGGTTTGCTAGGATATGCTGCTTTGTGGGCCGCCTCATTGCCTCCCACCTCAGTGGGAACCTGGGTCCAGACGATGTCGAGTGGTTGAGTATGGGTATTTTGGAGAATCTTGAGTTCTGTAGCCGAAACGCTACCACGAATGAAGTTTCGAATGGCCGCCTTCGAATAAGTGATTATAATGTGTGGTGGCAGCCTGATTTATTTCCGCCTCTTCCGTCGTTGCGGGGTAAGATTCCGTAGGATGAGGAAAGTGACCGGGGGAGAGCCCGCCAGCTCTCCTGTTGCTCTAGCCTTTCACCTTCGGTACAAGCTGGGGAAATGTTTTTGTTAACATATGTGGGTGAACAGTGTCGCCAGCGCTTTTCCAGGTCAGCATTTGTATTTTCATTACGAAGGTAGAACGACCAACTGGTGGTGGTGATGGTGCTTGAACGCGGGAGAAGTCCCGGTCCAGGTCCCCTGCGGCGGTTGCGGTACTGCGTGCCCGGTCCCCGAACTGTCGCTAGTCCTTACGAACGGCCATCGCACTGGAAACGACGTCTCCAGCGTCGAATAAACCGCTTCACGTAATTAACGGACTGCCAAAAGGCATGCAGAAACTAGGGAAACGGTCGCAATTCAACATCCGCCCTCCTATTACTAAATAAGCACAAGTATACCCTGAACCCTACCATATTGGTATGGACGCCAGGTCACGCAGGGCTCGACGGAAACGAGCGAGCACACGCTACAGTCCGAGCATGCCCCCTCCGGGCACCGCACCAGTCCCTCCGTGGCCCAGAGCCTGTCTAGCAGCAGTACCGTGCACTTCTGCAACACCACCACCTTGCTAGATGTGCTTACCCACCACCGCACCAGAAGCTTACGCGAGAGAGGCTGTAGCCTGGCGGCAACTACAGACCAACACATACCCCCACATTAGCTTCCTGCACATCATACACCCCACAATATATCCACCATCATTCCCACACTGCAGCGAACATGCAAAACTGTACTACACTATGTGGGCTTGCCAGAACACACCAGCAGCCCCCATTATTGGCACCCCCACCCTCGAGCAGTGGGAGGCCGCGCTGTGCAGTTCGGACCCTGAGGACGAACGACTAAGTAAAATGGTGGTTTCACTGAATAAAAACTCCTATGATAATCAAATTTTGTTCAGGCATATGTTGAGTCTAATTTATTTATTATGTCCTCCGCTATTATATTTTAATAAAAGCAATATTGGTGGATTATAAAACTTGCACAAAACCCCTTGGTACAAAACCCATACAAATCACAGATGAAACCCCTACATAACTTCAAAACAGTACGCCTGCGGAGCGTTTGAAAATAAAGTATAGCAGGTATAGCTAAAATAAGTGTAACTGCGATAGACATGTACGAAGTAAAAAACGGACATACCAGCAACATCTGAACAAAATCAGCAAAATATGTTAAATACCGTCCACAAATGAAGCAGCAGCAACATCGAGAGTACGTGTTTAGCATAGTTGAAAGAACGTCCGACAGTAGGGTACCAGCAACGTTATCTCAACATCCAAAAATTTTCATAATAATTTTGCATGTTGTACGGATGTGTAATAGAGATATTGCTGAGAAATACACGTTCGGATCTTTTTGGGACTTCGCAGAGATGTTAGTTGTTTGCTGGGATGGGCTAGTGCACAATGGGGAAGTAAGGTGCATCTTTTTGTTGTGTCCGTGATGTCATCCTGGAAACTACAATGGTCCTCGGGCCGTCTGGTAGCAGTCTGAACTACGGAGTACGACCTTGCAGCTGCCTGCTCGTGCGAGCCTGTTTCTCCAAGAAGGGTGCCCGCGTGGGCTAAGAATTGGAGTAGCCTCGAGTGGTCGCCGAGAGCCACTGGACATCGGGTGAACGTACCCAGCTGCTCCACCGCAATGTCAACGATAGGACTTTGGATCTTGGTGGATTGAGGTTGATGGAATTGCCTTTGTTGCCACGAAGTCGTTGGGCCCTAAAACAGTGGCCGCGCGTTTGTCGAGAGCGAACAACGTCGTCTTCCTCTGGCCGTCAGTCAATGATGATTCCGATGGTGTGATGATGAGGATGACGAGGCTGAGCTCAAAAACAGATTATAGTGGAGGTTGACCGTTCGCCGTGTAATGAATATCAATGATTGCGGCAATATACGTATATTGACCTCTGCGAAAATTTTTTGGTGAGGCCATACACTCGAAAGTATGTTCGCCTCAAACGCACAGCAGGTCCTCGTTCAATGCAGTGATATTAATGTTCGGTGGATAACAAAATGAGAGCCCGAAATATGCAGCGCGCAATTATGAAACTTCGAAGTTTTCATACATACATTTCGAAAGAATTCATACATACATTTTTTGTACGAGATAAAAACCAGATTTCCTTGTTAAGAATGGCTGCGATAAAAAAACCGGAGAATGGTGATGATCCTTTGTTAGTCCTGACAGCTCCATTCATCAGAATTTACATTGAGCATACATATATGTGAAGAAATGTAGCAACATCTTCTTTAAAAGTGTACTTCAAGTGATTTACTTTCTTATGTGTCTTTAAATTGAGTTTATTTCTAGGTACCAAGTTGGAAGTGGATCATTTATCGACCCCCAACGTCCTACTTTTGGTCTTCACACTCTGGAACCTACTTTCCTAACTGTGCAAAACATTTTAAGAAAAATGCAAACGGTAATTCTTCATCCCCTTGCCCTTCTTCCTCTTCTTGGGTCTGGTCTTGGCTTAGGGCGCGGATTTCCGGGGGGTCGTGGTGGTGGTCGTTGTGGGGGAGGTCGTGGCCGTGAAGCTAATGGTGATCTCCGAACCACTGAAAGACAACCGTGTCGACATATGGATTCAAAACTCACCCAAGAGCAATAACCATGATATATGTGAGGAATGCCTGTATACAATACACATATAACAATACAGTTATACGCACACTCCTTAAGAAAAATACGCTGCCGTAAGTTTACTAAGGACCTAATAAAAAAGAGCCATTTGAAGGTGAATGAAATGTGATCCTCAGCCCTTCCCATATACGCATTTTTCAACAAACCGGACCCTAACGCCAGAGGAGTGGCCATTGGTGCCGCCAAGGTCATTATTTTGGCTATAAACACGCATAAAAAACCGGCTATAGACACTTGAATTCACGAAGTGGCGAAGATCTTTTCCGGCAATATCCTTCTATTACTCTTACGCTGTTTTCACTGAAGTCCGCATATCCGTGCCTCAAAACAATCGTGCTCATCAGAGTGAGTTTGAAAATTTGAAGATGTTTCGTGAATGGAAGGCATTTCTTCAGCGTCCCACATCCAACCAGGGAGCATTGTTCTCAGCTTTCCGAGTCCTGGTGCCAAGCAGGGAGTACTACAAGCTTAAGGTTCATACCAAACATGTTTGGCAGGCTAGGGTAAGGTCTTAGAAGGCCATGGACACATACTGACAAAGCAGTATATCCAACAGAAAACGATGCGCAGAAACCTTCTGTGGTTATTTTATTCTCTCGCCGTGCCCTGTGCTTGGTAGTGTGGTCCGAGGTGCAAAAACATAAGCGGGTGCAATGCTACCGCGAACGTATTTCACCCTTACTTGCAACATTCTTGATTGCGGAAAGGCCCAACTTCACGTAAAAATAGCGCACTGCATGTTATTGGATTACTGTTCCAAGAAATCTGAGCATAAAATGGGGTGGGATCGCACCCCCACATTCCTGAATCTATTACGAGTCCGAAGGGCAGACAAGGGTAGTTTCACTAAAACTACGTTGTGTATAAGAGCGAACCACGGCTACGAACGACAGAGATGGGCCCAAATGTTTCTTGTTACGAAAATATGCCATTTTAACGCCTTGATGAAGCATACAAAATGACAAACACGACCCAACGTACGCTTAAAAAATAAAAAATAAATGTCACCGCAGAAATGTAGACTTTGGGAAAGGAACGCAAGGACCTTTGTAGACAGTAAAATTGTAAGTAGGATATTCAGCAACGAATAGATACTCACAGACATGTGGTCGAATGCTTAGAACTTGCGAATACGTGAATGTTGACATTTTTTTTTCATTACTCAGATACCCTGCTACGAAGACCAATAAATTTGGTAGCAATAGTAAGAGTGGTAAACATAGGAACAAATTAAACCGCATATCTCTATAGGTGGCCGTGGGGTCAGTGAATGGGTGTTGCATGCAGCAAATACTGGTATACTTGGATTGTGGGAAAAAGAACATGGTTCAATTCCTACCACAAATATATTGCGAAGACAATGCCCGGCATTTGAAGGCCTTTCTATTCGCTACTTTCCAACAGTATTGTCTTAGCCTCTCTCTTGCGTGGTTTCTATAAATTTCAGCTAAAAAAAGCCTGTTACTATCCCCAATACATAATAAACCCTGAATTCAACATTTCTGAAGTACAGCGTATATATTGCATTCCGTTCTAAGAGAATGTGCCTAGCTTTCCGCTAAAGCAAATTTCACCCTTAGACAATGACTGCCATAACTAAGAAGGGCGTCGAAAGAAAATACGTAAAGATATCTTTTCCACAGCAACACTAACAAAATGACTTACTTACGTTCGGTGCGCAAAGCTCCCCTCGATCACACCGTCTTTGTCCACTTAAAATGAACTAAATGCCAATCATGTTGCTCAGCATTCAGCTTAGCCAGTCGTGGGCAAGTTACAAGTATAAAATAAGTGTTATAGTTATATTTACATCAGCCAAAAACGTGACTATGCTACAGTTACCGTTACAGAGTTCTCAAAAGTAACTTGTTACAGTTACAGTTACGGTGAAAAAGTAAGGTCGTTACATTTTCATTACTGTATAAATTCAAGCAATTGATCACAAACAAAATGATAAACTTTATTTATGCAAATGTGCGGAATCATGCGGGTAGTCGAAATTCCTCGAGGTAATACTCCGGAAGAAGAGAAACTAAAAGGTGGCACACACAAGACACTTGCACACCAACAATCGGTGTGTGCTCCTCGTTTTGTTGCATCACCTTTTACAGAATACAGCCTCTCTTGAATAAAGTGAAAACCAACTCAAGGGCCCTATTCTCGACTGCACAAATTGCCGGCAATTCGCCCATGTTGTTTTGCGTAAGCACGACGTAAGCAATCAGTGACGTGCTGCACCTATAGCTATGACGACATGCAGTGTAATTTGACGAGTCACTCATAAAGATCGCTACCAAGGTATCAAATATTCTGCAAGAAAGATATAAAAACACTTGGCATGTACTATAAAAATTAAGACGGTAGCTGAGGGTGGCACGAAAAACACATTTCTGGAGGTCAAATTTTCCGCCAACATCACAAGGCGATCGAGTAACGTTGATCCAAAAGCGAACGAAAGGCGGATGTCGAGCTAAAGAACATCACACAATTTTCGTTACCGTATCTATTTATTTCTTTCAATCGCTTTTAATAACACAGCTAGGCTCTCTACTTCAATGCAAGCTTTGTTGCGTTATCACCTTCCCTGCCGCCACCGCCGCCACGCCATCGTCTGCTGCTATGTTACAAGTTTATGGCGTGATCACAAAAAAAGACGGCCGCGACCATCGCTTCTATGACACATAAGAGCAGCGAAGCGCTACGCCTGATAACCGCGGAGCGCACCGATGTCGCCGATTCACTCAATCGTGAAGCTCGACTGCAATCAGCGCTGTAATAAAACAATTAGTCACTTTTCTCTGTTATTTTTCTCTTGAGTTCGATCATATGACCCAACAGCTTACTAGGACGAGTGTGGACAAATGTTATGCATTGGGTTCTCTTTGTCATCGAGAGGCTTGTACTGCCCTCTTATGTTGCGGTTACGCCAAACAAATAATTTTTATTTTATTGCCAATCATAAAAGCAAAATACTGCACGTTATTTGTATGCTCCATGATGGCTGACTTGGAAGCAGTTGAAACTATAATTTCTTTCGGTAGGAAACGTGATTTAAACACCGCGCATGCGAAACTGCGCCTGCTGCCAATTGCCGCACATTTCGCGGCGCCGTAAGCCGGGGCAATTTTTTGCCCTATTTTGCTTCTATTTTGCGACAAACATAGCCGCCATTTTCCAGCTGTTACGTAGCATTACGTCACTTTTACGCAGGCTGAAGTTGTCAATACATGACGTAATCGTTCCCGCCAACTGTTTAAATTACGTCACGCCTTCTCAGCCAATCACAGAGGGGGTGTGTATCACAAGCAGTATTGTTGTTTTATAGCGAAGACAAGCTTACGTTGTCATGTCCGCTGCATATAGTCTGGTTTTTCATTGCCGGTCAAGAATTATGCGTTTTAGTAACGAGAAATAAGGCAAACTTTAGAGCTGGTGTCCGTAAACGACATGAAACGTCAAAATGACGACAGCACATACAACCGCTTTGTCAACCGGAAGCACGTGACCAAAATTGAAACCCAATCAGAAAAGACCTCCGGGAAATTGCCTGAATGGCCGGCAATCTGTGCAGTCGAGAATAGGGCACCAAGACGACGATACACAAGAGGTTAACAAAAAGACACAGCGCCGGTAAACCTTGTTACCTTCCTCTTGTGTGGTGTCCTTTTGGTTTATTTTGGCTTTGTGGATGTAAAGTATTTTGTATATATTCCGCTTTAGAAAGGCTTTCTTAGGTTACTAAAACGCGAAAATTTTGGTATGAGGAATGCCTGTAACTTGCAAGAATTCTTCAACGAGACGTTTAAATAGGCAAAGCAGTTCGTATACTAAATATGGTGGTAATGCTGATACTTATCAATGTAGTTGGGCCAAACGAAAAGACAGGAATATTTGAAGTAAAAAATCAATGCGTAAGTAATGTTTGCATTGATTAGCTAATTAAACAGCATGCGTGCTTGATTTTTGCGGTACTAAATAAAAAAAATAAGCCATGAACAAATCTTTCGACCCAAAAAATCAGAGCGCTCACCGCCCCGTACCCTCTCTCAGGTTGCAGCATTCTCATATAAGTCCAAAGATACAGAAAGATTCAATAGATCGCACGTGAGAGGTGGAACGCATCAAGTTTGATTACACTTGAGAAAACCACCACAATGTTTATTGTGGGACACAAAAAGCTAGAGAGGTGGAAGCGAAAGATAAGATTGTCATTTACGTGGCAGGCGCGGGAGAGGACTATGGTCTTTCGACAATACTTGCGTCGAAGTGAGCAGATATGCTGGCAAATGTTTGTTGAAGCAGCCTTGGTGTCGCGAAATGCATCTGGGAAAGTCGTTGTTACTAAATGTGAGTTGTTTCTCAACGTTTGCATTCGAGAGATTCGGTCTTTTCAGAGATGTACTAGCCAGTTTCTTTTTTTTTCTTTTTTCCTCGCGGCATGAAACGAAGGAAAATTTTGAAGAAATCACCGTTAGACAGACCTTTGACCACGTCCCTGGCAGGGAGGATGATCCTGCCGCTCAATGACTTCCTGTCTTAAACTGCGAGGGAAGCCGTGCTGTGGAAAAGAGAAAAATGGCGAAGATATTGAAAGGAGAAATTTTGAAAAAGTGGAAAGCACAAATTCTACGTCAGCCTTCAAAGGAATGTGCAGTTAGAAAACATCGTTATAAAAAAGGAAGTAACTATGACGGTATTTTCAGAGATAGTTACTCTGTAAAAAAGTTACACTGTTACAGTTACACGTTTCTCTTAATTAAATAAAAGTAACTGAAAAGTTACAGTTAGAAGGTACTGAAAAAAGTAACTAGTTACTGGTAACGCGCTACTAGTTACTTTTCAAGGCTGAACTTATCGCCATTGTTTAGAGTAAGGCTGTTCACCGAGGTTTTGATTGCATGCCTTTTTTATCATTTTTGACTTTTAAATGCTCCTTGGGAGTCATCGAACCACAGGTATTTCAGTAAGAAATAATGTTGTAAGACTTTTTTAGCAGAATGTATTGTCACTCCAAAAAATGTCGGTCGAATTAGGTATATTTCTGAGTGGAGTGGGTATTTTGTAAAAGCAAGCATCTGTAAACATAATTTTTCTATGTTGGAAACTTTCGCAGTGCATGAAATGCTTTCACATAACCAGCGGACAATATGTTCGTAGCTAGAGCCATAATTAAAGAGTGTTCTTTGTATAGGTTCTTTTTCTACTATGCGCTTTGTCACGTTCAACTATTGTGGTATATCTTTCATGGGGAGTCTCTGGCCTATAAATCGCCAAAAACCTTTTTGTGAATATAGGCACTGGTCACTGCTCAGAGGGCGCGACGAATAAGTACACCCAGCGCCTACCCGCGGAAGCTTGAGCTAACTTTGGGTCGGCGAGAGGCAGACGGCGGCCGCGCGTTCATATTGTCACGAAGCCAAGGACAACGCAGTTGTTTTCAAGGAGAAACAAGATTATTTGAGCGAACTTGTGCTCCTCTAACAACTCAAAAGAATACAGAGGCGGCGAAGCAGCGGTCAACATATGACTTCCGTCGGCGAGCGTCGCAGAATCGAATGCCGCGGCGTCTGCTGTGCAGGCTTTTGTCTTTCGGCGCGAGAGGTTCTGGAACCGTCAATTCACATCCAGAACATTGTAGATCACAGAAGATTTTTCTGGGCTAGCGGCGTTACGGCGAAACATTCTGCTTATCTGAATGAGATAACCCGTGCGGCATAAAAATAAAGAATGGAACACGCTCTTCGCATGGGACACAGATAGCAGATCCGGGCGCGGTCGGGCATTAAAAACAAACAATAAATAAACAAACCCCTATATGGTTCGCGGCATTACCCACTTCTAAAAGTGCATCGACCCGATGGTAAAATAAAACGACAGTCCGAACAAATATCAACAACAAAACAACAACAAAAATGTTCGTCATCTTGCCCAGTAAGGTTTCAGGCGAACCACGTGGATGATTTCGCGTTGCGTGCGCCAGCGTGATGTGCCGGGATCACCATCGGGGATCACTTCGTCGGTAAGTCGGCCAACACGTCGTAGAATCCGGTAGTATCCGAAATACCGTCGCAGAAGCTTCTCAATTATTCCGTGTCGTCGGCTGGGAGTCCAAACCCACATACGATCTCCTGGGTGGTAGTCGGCGTCTCGGCGTCGGAGGTTGTAGCAGCCGGCATCCACCAGCTGCTGGTCCGTTGTACAAACTCGAGCGAGCTGACGGGCCTCCTCCGCACGCTGAAGGTAGCCTTGGACGTCGGCGTTGAGGTCGTCGCCTTCTACGTGTGGAAGCATGGCGTCAAGCATCGTGGTCGGCTGTCTTCCATAGACTAGCTCAAACAACGTCATCTCTGTAGTTTGTTGAATAGCCGTGTTGTACGCAAACGTGACATATAGGAGCACTTCGTACCAGGTCCTATGTTCAACGTCGGCGTACATGGACAGCATATCCGCAATCGTCTTGTTCAAACGTTCCGTTAGTTTGTTCGTTTGAGGGTGGTACGCCACCTTTCTTCGGTGATCCGTGTTGCTGTGGCGAAAGATTCCATACCTCAGCTCCGCAGTAAAGGCCGTTCCGCGGTCTCTGATTAGGACTTCAGCGGCACCGCGTCGCAGCACAACTTGGTTTATGGAGACCTTCGCATCTTCTTGTGCAGCCCCCTCTGAAGAGCGGCGGTCTCTGCGTAGCGCATCATGTAGACTGTCGCTACGACAATTCACTTGTTATGGGATCGTGAGCCCGGCGGGTTTTGTAGGGGCGTTTTTTGTCGCTGGCAGTCACGGCAGCTCCGGACGAAGTGGGTAACGTCGGATGTAAGGAGAAGGCAGTAGTAATTCGCCTTATTTTTCCAATTGTACGAGCTGTGCTGAGATGACCGGAAGACGGGTCGTGGTGGCATGCTTCCAAAATTTTGTCACGAAGATCTGCCGGGATGACAAGAAGATAATTCGTTCTTGTTCCGGGAATCAAATTCTTCTTCACGAGCACGGAGTTTTTCAGGCTTAATGCAGTTAAGTTGCGTATGAAGGCCCTGGGAACGGCGACGTTGCATCCTTGGAGGTAGTCTATCATGACGCGTAGATCAGGGTCGGCCCGCTGCTGGGTGGCCAGGTCGCTCTCAGCCACGACTCCGAAGAACGCAATGTCTTCATCAGAGTCTTGCGGTGGTGGGTCGACTGGGGCGTGGGACAGGCAGTCGGTGTCGGAGTGTTTCCTGCCGGATTGATAGACAATCGTAACGTCGAACTTATATCAACCAGTTGCTGCTTATATCAACCAGAAAGCAGTAATCGTTGCTTTGCTTTGTGCCGGGATGCGGTGTTTTTCGGATGTTTTGCAACAAGCAATGGACAGGCACATTACCCTTCACACAATGCGGTTCTTGCCATTTCGAGATACTCCTGAAGTGCCCTGTGATGTATTTTTTAAAATAGGATTTCATAGGTTGTCGAAGTGTCGCATGACTGAACGGCATGCGGAGCACACCCACCCACCCAACGTCAGTTTTTCGGGAACTGGCGGCGTTGGTGCAGAGCGCCTATGCGCGGAAAGTTTCCCACCAGAGTGACTGCTCCTGTTGGATGAGCGTGTCTCCTTTCAGAAGCACTGACGCCTGCCCTATTCTAGCTGCCATGGTGTTATCCTTGGATAACCGTTAACTTTTGTATTACGTAATTACGGATAATTTTTATGCAGGTAGGGAAAAAAAAATTCATAGACGAGTGCTCCGCAGCACTAGATACAGTGCATCGTAGCAGGAGGATCGAATCTCCCGTTGAATTTGTGTTTTAGTAGTAGATTTTTTTATATTGTTTCTATACTGCATTCACCATTTTGCGCTGCAATCATCATTGCTTTATGAGCAAGTTAAGAGACTGCGTGCAGACAGACACTTTCGCGCTGGTGAGTTTTTGTTATCTTGGTGTTAACATATTACCGGCAGCTCGCAGGCACAGTCCCGAATTCCCCGACTGCCGGCATCGTGCGAATGCTCCCTTACGACACAGAGACGGCAAGGCAAGCTCCGAAGTTGAGTGAGAAGCGCCTCGCAGTTGAGTGTCTCGAATGGAGAGGAGGGGGTCAGCCACTGCGGAGGCGTAACTAGTGAGCGTTACGATTTAAAGCGCAGCTGCCAGCCTTCTTTGAACTCTCATGCAGCCTACAACGCAATCCAAGCAGCAATAACGTTGGACACCAAGCAAATTTATGCGGGAAACCAAAACTGAAACTGGTTTGAACAACTCTCCAAAAATAAACAACGACATTTCGATACATGTGCTTGTTGCCGATAGTACTCATTTTTCTTCTAAAACAATGCCATTGACAAAGAATCAACTTCTTATACATCAAGTTTAAAATCTTTGGCAGCGTCCTTGCACATCGCGTGACGTTTCAAATCAGACAAACTTGTGTTGGAATACGATTAGACGCTGTTTAGCGTTCTAAACTTCATGCATACGCCGTTGTGCTTTGGCAAATGATATTTTTTCTTAGGGAAAAGTTTATTGATTTTGGAATAAAGTTTATTTGGAGATTGTAGTTTTCTGGTATATTTTTGGGGAGTTAGGTACAGTTTTGGCTTCCATTCCGCCGTGCATACTTGCCTGGTTTCTGACGTTAACTGTAATCGCTCATGGGTCGTACTTCAGAAATCATCATGTTGTTGACGGCAGAAATGGGCCGCGTAAACCTCCTTGCTCCACTTCAAGCTAAACAGTATTTTTCTGTAAGGTCAGGAAGGCAGTTCATCGAAGATGGTGAACCGCCGGGCCTCTCTACTGCACCTACGGATCCAACCTACATGTCTTTTCTCCCTAGTATCCACCGTGTCGTCGGAAGATGGGCCAAACAAACACAATCGGCCAACAAAAAAAAGCCTCTACCCCTAGATTTAAACCCACACCGTGGATGCCAAGGCTTTGTGTTTCATCAAATTAGGCTTCGGTAATATGCAACGAGGCTTACAAATAACAAGTACATATGTTGAGGTCAACCCCCGTCATAATGGACGTTTATGACATGATTTTAGCGCTAAAAATCGACCAACACAAGAAAGAGCACCGGACAAGCGCATCAAACATTCCATCAGACATTGCGGTTTATTTGTTGAATTGCAGTACTTTGAGCTGCTATGTTGACCACTGCTTGAATAACGTTTATGCAGGACGCTTTACCCTATCCCCCACAAATATCTGATGAACAGCTACTACGTTTCTTCTGGCAGTATTACCAAACGGAAATGCGTGGTCCTGCTGATGAACCGCCTGCTATTTCACCCTGCGAAACGGTTTTACGGTTTATGATTTAGTTGGTTTCATTTCCTTATTACGTATATTAGTTCGCTTCTAATTTGTTTTAGATTTTCTACAGGTCTCTGTAGTATTCTTAGCAAGCATGTGTAGTATTTTTAAAATTCCCAATCAAATTTTTTTCTTGGCGCGGGCAATTTTTACAGTACTCTTCCTCTGCTCCACTTTCACCCAACAGCTCATTGATTCGCGAAAAATGGAGAAAGTCACATAATATTTGGACGATTCGGCGCGGAGCTCAGAATAGTCTAACGATAACTCTGCCATGGCCAACATTGATATTAAAAATGTATTTATATAACAATCTCATTTTAAACCACTTTATTTCTCAAATATGGCAGCTCTGTGCATGAATAAGTACTGAGCTAGTGAACACGACGTTCCGGCTTGGTTCCAAGCAATGATAGTCACTTTTTTATCTAGAAAAACAAGGCAAGAGAATGATAAACTACCATAAGCATATACGTATATGTGCCTTAAGTGTTGAGCACGTTCGAAGCAATAGGTAGTCATAAATTGGTCCGTAGCACCTCCTCTAACTCCAACACTTGTACGCAAAGCCTCAAAGTAACTTTTACTCTGAAATGTCCTGCTACAACTGAATGTTCAAAAAATGAACATGCTTGTCATCCTCGGATCACCTTTCTCCTTCCCCCGAAGTAATACACTACAACAGTAAAGTAATGAACAGCTCTATTTAAAGCAACCGAGCGAAAGAGTGACAGGGCTGGTTGCCGATGCTCAACTTATTTAATTGTGCATTCAGCTTTCTTTTGAGCTGCTTTTATCCTCACCTTCATTCCTGTCAAGCGTAACTTGAATCAAGATTTTAGTGCCCCGACCAATTCAATAGGATAGGTCATGCGTTCATTGCAACGAAAATGGAAAGTGCAAGAAGTTTGACGACAATCTTCACCTTCGTTTAGTGATGCTACCAGGCTGTGTTTGAGGAACCCAGCGAATTAAATCATGAAGAGTTGCAGTACTCAAAACTAGTTTTTATTGTTTTGTTGAAAGATGATATTGCTGAAATTGACCAAAACATCCCTAAACACTACGCTCATGTTCGTGCTGATGAGCCCGGAATCACGGGTTCTGTCCCCGACCAAGGCGGCCGCTTTTCAGAAGGAGGCGAAAACCAAAAACGCCCAGGTGTACGATATTTGGCGCACGGTAAAGATCCCCAAGTGGTCAAAATTATACACAGCCATTTATGACGGCACGCCTCGTCGCCTCGGTAGCGTCGGCGCATTAAACTCCACACTCAATCAATAAATACGCTCACGTGCAACAGGTTACATGGACGCAAACTGAGTCCTGAAACCATAAGACTCAGAAAATTTTTAAAACAGTCAGTTAAATTTGATGGGGTAAAATTTTACAAAACTCCGCATGGGGCACCTTGGGTAATCTTGGTGATGGTATTAGCGACAACGCTAACCCTGAACCACCAAATATAAGCTGTATTCAACAGTGGCGATGTGTTTATAGGTGAAGCATGAGAAACCACAAACGGTGGCCGTCGGAGCCCAGGTCAAGCACCGGCGGATGGGCTCTCTGTTTCTTTACCAGGCAAGGAGCTCCGGAACCTGTTCACCTATCAGGGTAAGGCTGACGAAGAAAGTACCCGCGTACCCTGGCTCTTTTACATGCCACATGGTATCAAAAGTTTCTAAATATAAAAATCGGCCCCCTAAAAGAGGCCGCACCGAAGTACTCTTTCCTCTGTTCCCAACGACGAATTTCCTGAAGCCGGACAACTATGGTAGGTTTCTGAAATCAAATCTGTTGACACGTTTACAACCCTTGCACCAAACTCTGTTTTTGTGATCTCCAAATTTCTTGATAGCGTTGTTGGTCAGTGCTACAAAGCCAAAAAACTTAGAACCGGAGAAGTTCTTGCAGAAGTCAATAACATCCAACAAGCTACAAATCTCTTGAATAAAACTCCCATAGCAGATATGGACATCAGGGTCACACCCCATTGCAGACTTAATAGCTCCCAGGGTGTGATCTCTTAGACAGATTTGATAATTAAAAATAAACTGATCTGTTGGAAGGCCTTACAGACCACGGTGGGACAGCAGTGATGCAGATCATGTTTCGTCGACGTAATAAGGAAATCCTAACAAAATTTCACTGTTCCTGAATCAGTCAATGCAGGTTTCATACATTGTTCCGTCAGGCCATACATCCCCAACACGCGCCGGTGTTATGAATACCAACGGTTTGGGCAAGGCACTAACGCCAGCCGTGGTCCACTAACATGCACGAATTGTGCGCAACATCATCATCCATCAGAGGACTGTCACTCACAAAATCTCATCTGTGAGAACTGCCAGGAACCACACGCTACATAGTCCCAAAAGTGCGAAAGATTTCAGCTCGAAAAAAAGATATTTAACATCCTGGTCACTGAGAACATCACCTTTCCAGAGGCGCAAAAAAGGTTGGCGTCTTTCCTCCCGTGGAGGTACGTTGACGCAGCTGGCCGGGGGGCGGAACGGCTTCTGTTGTCCACAGGGACCCAGTTCAGCGAGTCTGACCTGGTCCCACCGCCGCCCACCACTGGGTGGCCTCACGCAGCCCAACCCGTCACCACACCACTTCTCAGGCAGCAGCGGTTGTGATGCAAACAGCTTCTGTCGGGACCAGTGCCGCTCCCGCCGCTACCTCCCCGTCTTCCAGTTGCCTTGGATGGTGCCGAGGAGATGGACACCGGGGGCCCCGCATCGGCTCCCACCGCCGCCGCACCGCCCGTGCCAGCTGAGGCGCCCCGGATACCATCAGCGGTGGCGGCGCAAACGGAGGGCCCCCGAGGGTGGCCATGTCCAGGGGACCTGGTCCGACGGGCACCCTTTTGACATCCGGCGAGGAGATAGATGTCGCGCCCTTTCTGCCTGCAACGCCACGCAAAGACCGGCTTTCGACGTCCAAGCCAAGAGAAAGGCCCGAAAATCCCAGGTTAACAGCCCCAAAAGACAACCCGCAAACACACCCCCCCCCCCCACACACACACACACACACACGCACACACACACACACACACACACACGCACACACACACATTCCAGTCATTCTAAATGTAAATACTGGGAACAGACAACATCATGCAATGGGAGGGCAGATGCCTCCTTAAAAATCTTGACGATGTGTATGAGATGCTGCATGCCAATCAGCCAAATGTATTTTGTATCCGAGAAATTCACTTAAACGCAAAAACAAGTGTCCTAAATAGGTACATGGTATTCAGAAAGCACACGGTTGGCTGTACACACTCTGTCCATGCACTGGTTGACCAGCTACCCGAACCACAAATCCTCACAGGTGAACTTCATGCCCACAACTCTCTTCGGAACTACTCCAGAACGGATGCCCAAGGTCGCCTGATAGAAACGTTATTTACATCCTCTGGAGCATGCCGTTACAACAAAAATAGCCGAAATACCATAACTTAGGACACAATACATACTCACATCTTCACTTGGCTATTGGTTCCGCAGTTCTCTTTTCTTGTCTAGAATGGGGCGTGGGCACAGGCACATGTGGTAATGACCACTTCCCCACTTCACTAACGTATATAGGTAAAAAGGCCCAAGCAGTCGATCTTCCCATAACAGGTTTATTGAATCAAAAGGAAACTGGAGTACACTCACAGAAACATCTAACCAACAACACACACCTATAAAGCACCTTCACGTAGAGCAAGCAGCCCAACTCATCATGGTGAACATCCTTGATGGCGCCAAAAAGTCCATTCCCCACGCCTGCGGTTCCCCCCGAAACCAACGGAGGCCCTCATAGAACGAGGACTGCAGGCGAGCATGAGAGTCCGAGAACAAGGCGTGGGGTGTCTTTCGCTGGTACCCCACGCCCAACAACCTTGTATCTTTCAAACGGGCCAAAGGTCATGGGAAATGCGTGCGCCATAAGGCAAAAAGGAACAGTTGGCGCAGCTTCCTTACATCTATTAACTCATACACCCACACTCAGAAAGTCTGGACACGTATAAGAAAAATCAAAGGACACCAACACACAGCCTGCCCCTTGTTAGTGTAACTGGGGACACACTGGAAGACCAGCCTAACACACTCGCACAATACTTCCAGTTCAGCACACTACACAAACACTTTCATAATACACAAAAATGCTGTCAGGTGAAGTCTTTGCGAGGTAATAATGAGTTGACTGCTTCTTATAACTCCCTTCTCACTTAATGAGCGGGAGATCGCACTCATTATATGTAAGCATTCAGCTCCAGGCGCAGACAACATTACATACACTATGATACAACACTTACACGCAGATACAGTCGAAACACTCCTTCACCTCTACAACAAAATATTTCTTTCGGGGCGGCTTCCAGGTTCTTGGAGGGATGCCATCGTAGTGGCCTTTCTGAAGGAGGGGAAGAACCCTTCCTCCCTAGCAAGTTATCATCCCACCGCCCTGACAAAAACTGCCTGTGTAAGCTCCTCGAGAAGATGATCAATAGGAGCCTCGTTTACTTCTTAGGGTACAATGGTCTTCTCGACAGCTGCCAGGCTGGCTTCAGGGCGGGGAGATCCACCAGCAATCAACGGCTGCGTTAGACTCGCACGTAAAATATGCCTTCATCAACAACCAGTTTTGCACAAACGTCTTCTTCGATATAAAAAAGTCCTATGACACGGCCTGGCGGTACAGCATCTTGAGTGACCTCAAGTCATTTGGCGTTTCCGGCAGCAGGCTCAACACTCTCGGTAGCTACAAGTCGGAAAGAACCTTTCGAGTGAGGGTTGGCAGTGCACTTTTCAATGTATATGTGCAGGAAAATGGCACCCCTCAAGGAGGTGTCTCGAGCTGCTCACTATTCATTGTAAGATGAACTCGCTCCGGAAGGCATTGCCACCAACAGTTTTTTGTTCTATATATGTAAATGACGTTGAAATATCTTTAAAGTCTTCTAACGTCTACATTTGTGAATGCCAAGTCCAGCTTGGGGTGAATAAGCTTGCTGTCTGGCAAGACACAAACGGTGTTAAACTGAACCCTGGAAAAAGTACTTTTGTTGTGTTCTCCCGGAAGCACGGGATTTAGGTGGACCCTGATATCTGTATTAATGGTGTAGTAATTCCTGTCAGAGGAGAACAGAAGTTTTAAGGCAGTATATTGGAAAGCAAACACGCATTTATCGCTCACATCAAAAAGATCATACACAAATGCCTAAAAACAATGAAAACTCTTGACGTTCGGTGACACCAATCCTAGAGTGCTAATAAAGAACTCGTTCAACGTCTTTTTAATGCTCTGATAGCATCCCGGCTGGTCTATGGCAGTGTTGCTTATTTGGTCAGCGACTAACGCATCCCTGAAAATGCTAGACTGAGTGCTCCACCTCGCGCTCCGGCTTGCATGTGGGGCGTTCTGTACTAGCCCAGTTGAATGCCTCTATGTAGAATGTAACAAGTTGAGCCTAGAACGTCAGCGAAAATAAACGGACCTTCGTTATGCCTTTAATATATCATCAATGCCTAACCCTCCTTTTTAAGTCTGTCTTTTATGACACATCCGTATCCCAGCTTCCTTTAAACCGCCCATCTATTTCTTCTACGTTCTCATACATAGCTAGAAAAGAAGTATCAGAACTCTCATTCTCCTTTTTAGATACCATGAAACCGCCAGTTACTAGTTCTATAGCCCCATTGCATTTTTGTCTGATACCATTTGGCTTATTTTTTATATATATCGACAAAAAACGAGTGTCTAGAAATGCGAAACTGAAAATTCTTGTCTCTTCAACACAAATAAAAGTGTAGAGAACTCTATACTGACGACTCAAAAACTTCCATTACTGTGTCCTGCGGTGCACACGGACCCAGCTTAAATATTAGTAAAACCATGAATGTGTATACTAGTATTTTCACGGCCGAGGCTCCAGTTGCGCGTTGTCCCGACGGGGGGTGCTGGGGCAGGCTCCGCGTTTCCGGGAAGTTCGAGGTCTTCCTTGCTGGAAAGGGGTAAAAAGAGAGGAAAAAGCGCAGCGGGGGACGGCCCTCGGGAATGGTGAAGTGCTGTGTTGAACTCCGACCTCGCTTGTCCCACCCCGATGCGTCAACGTATGTGGCAGGCCCGCAGCCCTCATTGACGCAAAGGCCCCGCGGGCAGTTGGTCGCGTAGAGAGCAACCTTAGACGCTTGAGGCGGCTTTGCTGTCCTCGACTGCCCAATCCCCCTGTTGGGCTTCAGTATCCTCCGAATCCAACAAACTGTCTTCTTCTTCATTACTATCATCCCGGGTGCCCCGTTAAACGCACTCGCGACAGCGGGATGACCAGTTTTGATCATGAGAGCTAGAGGTCAAAGCAGACCTCCTTCCGCAAGCACCCGGCACGGAGCAGCTGCCCGATGGCTGAGAGAGGTAGGTGGCACGGGAGAGGTAAGTGATGATATGCTCGAGTCCTGGCGAAAAGTTCTGTACCAGTTGTTGTGCTCTGCTACTACAAATGCTTACCTTGTATATTTTATGCTTAGACTCTCGGGGGACGTTGAATTGAACCCCGGACCCTCTCCTGTAACGCTTGAAAATAAGATGGCCGAAACACTTGCTTCTATCCTTGAAAGTATGGGCAAGCTTGAAGCAGGACAGGATGCTATTTTAACTGAACTGAAAGGTCTGAACGAGAGGCAAGATGCGACCGATAGCGAGCTCACACTGGAGAATAAAGTTGCATCGCAATGCACCACGGCATCTTCTACACCTAGCGACATTTTAATCAGCTTAAATGACAGATTAACAACTATCACAGCAAGGTGTGATGAGGCGGAAAACAGGGCTCGGCGGTGTAACTTATTGTTTTATGGTATTGAGGATGCCCCAAGGAGGACTGACCTGGCTCTGAGCAAAAAATAGTCAACTTCTGCTCAGATAAGCTTAAAGTTACCGCCGACACCCTTAAGTTTGATAGCGTGCATAGGTTGGGAGGGTTCGCTCCTGATAAATGCCGACCCATAATTGCGAAGTTATGCTTCTTCAAGGACAAACAAACCATTCTAGGTTCGGCGCACCAGCTTAAGGGGTCGACTTTTTCGATTGGTGAAGATTTCGCCTTCTCAACCCGACTAGCAAGAAAAAAACTAATAGCTTTCGCCAGAGAAGAAAATATGACATTTAAGCTATTGGTGGATAGAATGCGCATGGACAATAAAACATGCACATATGACCCCGTAACTGACACTGTTATCGCTTCTAACATATAGGAAAGGACAAGCGTCCACCCTTTGCGACCTAAGAACCACTCCACTAAAAAATTGCCGTCGTTATCGGCTACGTAAACTAACACTCGAAGTTTACTTCCTAAACGCGACCAGTTATGCTCTTACTTGGACTACAGTAATAGCGATATCTTGGTGCTAACTGAAACTTGGTTACGTTCTGACATCAGTGATAGCGAACTTTTTAATGAAAAGAGGAACTACAGCATTAACAGATACGCTAGAACACTCAGGAGGGGTGGTGGTGTTCTGCTCGCAGTTTGAAACGGGATAACGTCGTTTCCCGTAAAACGAATGCTTCTGTTGAAATAACTTGGGCTGCATGCGTGACGACATCCGCTAAGGTGTTAATAGGCGCCTGCTACCGTCCACCTGACTCCGATCCACCCTTCTTGAAGGAACTGCGTGAAAGTATATCTTGTACCTTGAAACAATGCCCTGCTGATATTGTCTACCCTTTCGGGGACTTTTATTTCCCTCTCATTGATTGGTCGCTCCTATCCGCCCCATGTAGCACTTTAACGGAATTCATTAACTTAACCCTAGACTTCAACCTTGTTCAAGTTATACACGAACACACTCGAGGGTCTAACATCTTAGATCTTGCATTAACCATTGCTTGGGAAAGCATAGGATCCGTATCATACATTGATGGGTTCAGCGATCATAAGCTTCTTCAGTTTACATTTCACACTCCTTTAAAATTTCCCGGTGCCATCATACAAAAATACGCGATTATAACGAAGGTAATTACAGGGAAATGAACGCAGAATTGTAGGAATTCTTCAATGAATCCTTCCTACCCTCATTCAGTTCCCGGTCTGTAGATGACAGCTGGGTGCTCTTCAAGAACAAGATAGCCGAATTGGTCGACAAACACATGCTTTTAATAACAATTAAAAATGGTCAATTTAATCCGTGGTTCAACAGACAACTCAGAAACATGCGAAACAAAAACAAACGATTGTATAGGAGTGCTAAATCGACTTCCAGTGCATCGTCATGGGCCAAATATAAGGATATTTTGAAAACTTTAAACTCTGCAGTACACAGTGCCAAAAAAATACTTTTCTGTGGATTTACCTTCGCTGTTAAAAATAACCCCAGAAAGAGTTGGAATTCAATTTCAAACAATCGTTCTAATTATGACATTGTATTGCATGGTGACAACGGTGTTCCCCTTCAGGAACATGCGCGTACGCATGCATTCAACAATTTCTTCTCGTCGGTAATCACTCAGGAAGAGCATTCCACCATACCCCTGGTTCCCGAATCCGATTACAGATATATGCAGCCAATTAATATTACTCCTGAAGGCATCGCTTCACTAATTGGCAGTCTTAAAGTTTCCACTTCATCTGGTGTCGATAACATCAATTCAAAAATATTAAAGAACACTGTGCACATCTCTAGTCAAATTCTGTTCCATATTTTTAGTAAATCATTGACATCAGGTCAGTTACCTGCCAACTGGAAAATCGCCAAGGTTGTTCCCATTTTCAAATCCAATAACAAACATGCACCCGAAAATTATCGGCCGATTTCTTTGACGTGCATATGCTGTAAATTACTGGAGCACATTGTTGCATCTAACGTGTATAACCACCTCGAATCCAACAACTTTTTTTTCGTCCATCAGCATGGTTTCAGAAAAGAACTGTCATGTGATACACAACTGTTGGAATTTACAACAGACCTACACTCTAACATGAATGCTAACCAACAAAACAGACTGCATTTTTCTTAATTTTTCAAAAGCGTTCGACCGTCTTGCTCATTCCCGCCTCATTACAAAATTATCAGCCTTTTGCCTGGATTCTTTACTTTATCATGGATTCGGAACTTTCTGTCTATGCGCCAACAATTTACCGTGGTAAACAACTTTTCTTCACACCTCGCTGATGTTACTTCTGGAGTTCCGCCGGGCAGCGTCGTGGGCCCGTTACTGTTCCAGATCTACATAAATGACCTGCCACGCGACATCTCATCAGGGATACGACTCTTTGCTTACGATTGTTTTATATATCGTACGATTAATAGCCCTAACGACCACCTTTCCTTACAAAATAACTTAAACATATTCTGCAATTGGTGTAATACATGGCCAATGTCACTTAATTTGAGTAAATGCAAAGTAATATCTTTTAGTCGGGAACACGATAATTCAGATTTTCTTTATTCCATCAACCACAGTGCAGTTTCGCAAGCCGCTTTCTATAAATATGTTGGTGTTCATCTAACACCTAATCTCTCTTTGAGTACCCACATTTCCGCCATCTGCGCAAAAGGCTTCTTCTAAATCACTAGGTTATCTGCGACGAAATTTACGATCCGCACCAGCCCTTGTCCGCAAACATGCGTATCTAACCTTTATTCGTCCACAGCTAGAATTCGCGTCGGAAATCTGGTCCCTTCACCAAAACTAATTAATCGTTCAGCTGGAATTTATTCAAAACAGAGCCGCCAGATTTATAACACGCAAGTACGACCGTCATCTTAGCGTTACCTAAATCAAACAAGAGTTATCACTTCAGCCGTTAGATACCCGTCGCACTATCGCGCTATTATGCCTTTTTCATAAATACATAGTTTGCGTTAGACCTAACCCGCTTCCTCTTAATGCCCCAGTACGTACGGCACGACGCCTTCATAATAGTGATAGTTTCACGCGAATTTTTGGCAAGACGCTTGTTTCATTTCATCGGCATTGCCTCGAGCAATCATGCACTGGAATGATCTTCCTGACCAAATTGCATCCATACCTAGTCAAGATAGCTTTAGCGAAAATATGCACCCACATTTATCTTAGTAATTGTGTAATGATTATTATTGTTAATATTGTTACTGTTTAATAATATTGTTACTGTTCATGGGTGTTTCCCCCTTGTATTTGTGTTTTTGTGCTGTTTTTTATTCCACAAAAACCCTGAGCGTTTGTGATAATTGTCTGTTAGAAACGTGTATGACGTGTTTCATTTACGTTTGTAAGCCGATTACCCAAACTTTATATTGTGTACTTGTCTTTCCTTCTTTTCCCCCACTATTTTTTTGTGTTCTTTCAAAAATGTAACCCCCCTTACTCAATGCTCTTCAACGGGCCTGTAAGGTATAATAAATAAATAAATAAATAAATAAATAGATAGAAATAAGACGTGCGCGGGGCCCCTGTCGCCACCTTGCGGAGCGCCCGGTCAGCAGTAGCGGCCCGATGGCGGGGAAGATAATCATGGGGCGGAGGAAGGCGAGCGGCCGCCGCGTCAGCGGTAAGCGCGCGCCACGAAGGATGGCCTGGAGGCCCCGTCGGGCGCAGTGCTGTGTGCGATATAGAAAGACGAGCACCCAGCTGTGGCCGCTCGTACAGCTGGGAGTTTTAAACAAGGGGGGGAAACGAAAAAAAGATGATGTATAAACAGTGGATTTACTGCAAACATGTATGTAAATCATTGCGAAACCACACCACCACCACACCTCGCGAATGGGCACAGCTAGGGAATTGATTCTTTCTCTATCAACTCGGGTTAACAAAACCTAAACTGCAGCAATTTTGTTCTGCGTCGTTCGCACCTTTAACTTCTGCCCCTCTTTTTTTATGTGATTAGGCGAATTTTCTTTTGTAAGAATAGAATACATGCATTCCAGAGACAGCTGGCAAATCAGTGAAACGTTCGTCCACCAAAGTTGAAATCCGTGGCTGTGCAACTACACTTCGCCAATTCCCCCATTGGTAAAAAAACTGTCTTTATTAAACAAATGCATAATGTGTTTGCGCTTTTCTAGGACGATTTGTCAGAGTATTAAATAACCAGTAGTGAAATAACTATTGTTGGGGAAAAATAGTTTTTATCGTGTGATTTCTTGCATCGCACTGTTACAGTAATGACATCTAAAGTGGATCAAGGTTCATCAATGGCATGAACAGATGCTTCGGCCAACCGTTCGTATAATGTGTTCCTCCATCAGTGACGCGCCTTAATGGCTTCTACTATTACGTTAATTTGGCAATAGCGCTTCGAGGCGCCTCTATTATAAGGTGTGATCGCTGAGTATTACTGTCTTTATGCGGGCTGTTTACACAAGAGTGAACACACAAAATTTCTAAGTTTTTTTATTTCGTTCACTTGTTATTTCAAGTGCATTAGAGGTATCAGTTCAAGGGATATGTCAAACTTACATACTCCAAATATTTTTAGCTGTGGAATAAATTATTGCACCGAGTTAAGGGAACCAGAACACAAGCCAATGCGATGACAATGTTGCGAACATAATTTAAAATGTGGGGTGAACGTTTGTATAATGGCATACAGTAAAGCGTGCATTTAAAACCTACGTGCTAGGCTATATTTGTGACTTGTTGGGAAAGTATTCTTCCCCTCTATGAAAATAAACAACAACCTCTCTTTTACGGCAAATCAAATGGGAACAAATGGCACTAGGCTCTACACGATACTAGAGCAGCTAGAGCTCCTCAAAGTTTAAAGGTGTTATATGTAAGGAACTGGCCTTAATAAAGCCTCTCGCTGCAGCGCGTGACAGATAAGTTGCAAGAACTGCGACCGCTCAACCAACGTTCTTGGTCTGGGTGTAAATTCATATACTATGCCCACGTGTCGCTATGGGAAGGCACCGTTACAGCGGTTGTTCGGCAGTTGTGCACTAGAAATTCCTTGTCATCATTCGTAGGCGGCAGATGAGGAGGGCCTCACGGGCACTGTTGCCCCGAAAGGTGCACCTGTATTCTATACTTAGGCATGATAAACATGTGGTGACGTCGGAGCAGGAAATTTCGAAGGGTAATCATCATCCGGCACGGGTGGTCGCCGCCCGCACTATTCACCCTGACCTGGAAAGCGGACATTAAAAAAACCCGGGCCATCTCCACAAACGCAAAACTTGGGGATGGTCAAATATAGCAGTGTATAAGTGAAATATTCACGCCTTGGCGTTTAGCAAATTGAGAAGAAGTATTTAAGGGTGGAGGTATACAGATTTGCTGTATAAGACTCTTGTCTTTGAAGCATAATGTCGCTAGTGCGAGGTACAAATCAGTGTCCCAGTGTTCTAGTATGCGTTATGAAACGCTCCAGTATAAGGCGTAAACGAGTGTTTCGGTGCTTTTTTCGAGGCGTAATGAAGTTTCTCACTGTTTTAGTATCGTGACTACATGAGAGGAACGACGATTACGACGAAGACGACAGGAGACGGCAACAGCCCTAGCCTCGAAATGCCTTCGCCCGTAATATTGCCTTGGGTATTTTATGGCTATTGAATAAAAGCTTATCAAAGGACCACTTCCTGCATAATTTCAATTTATTACAGAAAGGTGACACGCGTCCTGCCTGAGCCGCGTAAACAGTCATTTACTTAATGTGATAAAGCTTACTTAATGTGGTAAAGTACAATGACGTGCAATATATTCCTTATATGTGCTGACTAAAACGTAAAACAAGCAGTTGTTCTTGTGGATCCTGCTGCATTGCCAGTAAAAAAAACAAAATTGGGTGCGGTACAGACTACCGTAGATTTATAGTCCACAAAAAATTTGCGTATCTTACTTCCTCCTCCGTTGGTTCGGTGTGATCTTAGTTTCAAAACAACTCACAAAACACGTTCGTTAATTCCGCATGCACGAAGAGACTTGTTTATGCATACTGAAAAGAGAATGGGGGTAATCCTGAAAGATCCCTCATAATACATGCCATACATAATACTTGTTACATAATAATGCTACAAATATTTGGAAGTGGTCTGCAAAAAACCGCGATTTAAATCCTTCACAGCCATTGCAACTGCCGAATCGGACATGCATACTTCTATTGCTCGACATGCGTCCGCTCAATCGGAATATTTGGCAAAACCAGAAGCTTTTTTTCTACATCGCCACCGGCGACCTTCCAGTTTTAAAATAACATATTGTAGGGAAAACAATGTGACTGGAACCGCCGGGACCTAGATATGAAGTTTGCACAGGCATATCTTGGTACCGTTGTCCAGTTCGATCTTCTAATCGCTCTAACAGCAAGTCTATTTAGAGAGCAACTCTACGGAACACCAAGAGACTATCATCTGTGCGCACCCGGTACAGCTCCCTCTGAGCGTAGGAAGTACGCGCTACTCTGCCCGCTACCATTCTGAGTTGCGGGGAATTGAGCGCTGCATCTAACGCATTAACGTGGAAGAAAGATGGCTACGTACGAAAAAACAATTTAAAACAACGTTTTGGCAAATGATAGTTGTCCCTGAGGATTCGCGCATTCACTGCAACGAAAGCTGCTAATGCAATTATGATTGGTTGCCAAGTGAATTCCCATTACTGCCGCAAACCTTAGAAGAAAAAAAGACAGTGGGCCACTTTGTCAGGGTGGAATCATGTCTATGCTCCGGTTTAGCATGGTTCAATACAAGGCCGGCCGGGCAGCTTTTCCTATAGAGTCAGTAGTATAAACTATATGTGTGCCCAGGTATGTGTGCACATGTGGCACAAAGGCTTTGACATATGCCCCATAACTTGAGCGATCGAGGTTCTATCCCGACCGAACAAAAGCGGGGATGTTCTTGAAGCTCCAGTTCGGGTGCTTTACGCGTTACGTTAGGCGTTACAAGGGTGTCTGAATACTAAGACCTCGAACGAGCTACGACGACAAGTCAAACGCCTAGCGTCTTCCGCTTTTGAAAAATTTCTACTAGGCCGTCGTTTACTAGGCCGCAGTAAGGGGCACTCACGTGTTTCGCGCCAATTGTAGGTGACCTTGTTAAAAAGGTTGAGATGGGAAGCCCGCGTGCGATATACGGGGTTTCTGGTCACCTTGACCGTCATTAATTACTCACCCCGTGAAATTGTCGATGGCGAGGATTCTGTTTTTTAAAATAGCTATGATGAGCGTATTTTCACAAGTTCTATCTTTCCCTCCTTTACATCACAGCACAAGCATGCTGGTTGAGGGCGCTGCTTCGCCCACTGTGAATGGACAAATGTCCCGACGCTTTGCTATTTATCGCCCGTCAAGGCGTCTTTCCACGTCTGTGCTTCGAATGCTACGGGTCACCCGATTCGCCATTTCACTAAGAGCCCATTTAAGTGACAATGAACATGTACCGTGTTTCAAGGCAGTTGTAAGACCACCCTTTCACCTACGGCTTCGCTAATCCTACACATTGGAACCGCCAAGGACGACCGCCGGCCAGGTTGCGCCGACACCACCGCCATCAGATGACTACAGACCACAACAGGTGCCGGAGATTCAAGCAGAAATGCTGCCGCGGTTACCACAGAAACAAGAATGGCAAGCGCGTTCAAAACTCGAAGTAACTTCTGGCGCGAGGTCCGAAGCTTGCCACGAAGGGCCCCTTAAGGAAAAAGCCACGAACCACCAGCATCGACGCAGACGCTCCAGGAAAATCAAGCAACGCTGTGGAAGGAGCCGCAGTGCTCACTGCAACTGCCACGACAGTCGAAGCTCTCCGAGCCCCTCAGACAATAGTACAATGCAGGTTACATAACGACGTGAACGCAAATCACAAAATCCTTGTTATGAATCTCCCCTGGAAAGGTATGTCCTCATATATACGCACGAGCGCCCACAAAAATCTTAGCACTAAACCAACTAAGGACCTCCACATCGCCCTCATCTTCAGAGCACCAACTCAGAAAGTTACAAAACCTATGATGTACAGAGATCATCCTGCGTCGAACACAATCACGGGCTGGTCCATAACAAAACACCAGTTGATTCTCTACTCAAACTGACGAACCTGCAAATTTGAAGTAACCAAAGTTCCGTACACGTCTTTCAGGCTCCTGGACGAGATATATACTGTGAAACGATCTATAGCATCTACTGCAAAGAAAGCTAGGCTGAACTCAAGGTGGCGTTGTCCTGTAACCATCACCCAGTGGAGAGCCGTGGAGCATGCTGGTTTACGTTTGAGGGGTGACACCCCCCCAGATCTGCAATATACTACGGCCGCATTTCTCGAATCACGCTGTAAAAACCCAAATTTGTCCTCTGCATTCGCTGTCGCCCATTTGGTAAAAAAAAAATTACACCCACCTCCCCTCGCGGGAACCCTGGTGTGATGCGACGCTGAAGGGGGTTCTATTGTTCGTTTCCGTTGGGTCGATCACTCGAATTGCGTGAGCAATCGTCGGGTAATGCGAGTTAGAGAGAGAGAGAGCAAGCGTAGCGCGGACGACCGTCGACTGAGAGACCGCCCGGAGCGCGGCACCGCGGAGAGAGAGGGCGCTGCACATGCGCACAGCGCGCTTGCGTCGCGCGCAGCGCCGCCCACCGGCGGAGTGAGAGAGCACGCCGCACTGCACGCGCCACAGACGTTGGGGGAGAGAGCGCGCTATCACGGTGAGAGGAGAAGGGGCGCAGTGGTGCGGACAACAATGGACGCACGCAGGAAGGACAGGGCCGCCGACAAGAGATGCTCTCAGTGTCGCATCTAAAAGACGTGTGCCCTAAACCAGGAAGTATGCGACATATGCGGCAAGAACGACGGAAACAATAACGCTGTTGCCCCTGAATGTAAGCAAGGAAATATATTGACCTGCCGCAACCGCACGAAGCAGGGACATACGGCTACCGACCCGAAAGGCGCTACTAAAATTAAGGCTGATGCTAAACTAGGTGCAAAAAAGCCGACCACTGTCACAAACCCGCGGGATCAGGTACTGTTCCCTTCGATCCCCGAGGTGCCACAGAACAAGCGGACAATGCCATGCGTGACACCAGATCATGCCTCGCACGAACGTATAACTACGGCGCTGCCATCGTCAGCCAATGACGCAGTGGACGTACAGCAGCAACGTTCTAGCTACTCACAACCGGCATTTGTTGAGCGAATACGGCACGTCTGCTACTCCGCGGCGGCACAACACCCAGCTGGCTCGATGAGACTGCAAAAACCTTAACTAGGGCTAGAAAGAAGCAACCTCCACTGAAAGGCATCCTGCAATTAGAAGACACTATTAAAGCCGCGATGGAAAAGCTCGCGCAAGAAGCAGACGACGTTCGACGACGAGTTGAGGAAACGGAAGTGCAGTATACTGCCCTAGTAAAGCGACTCCTCGCTGCATGGTGGGATCAGCCGTACATTGGGCGACCTCGTGCGAAGGAGGATTCCGCTACGGAAGCCATGTAAGGAACGGCCCTGGCACCGCTGGTTTATCAACTCTCTCAAAAGCTCCTTCAAACACAAAAAAAAACAATACAAAGCGAATGAGTGACAATTCCGGCGTCACCAAGAATTGCTTCATCGGCTTGTCGCATCCCGCGCGCGCTTGGCTACACCGCGTTGGCCCTGCTACGCGGCATTGATACCCACCTGTTGTTTGTGAGACGGTAGGGAACTGGGTACGTGGCCATTGGTTAATCTACACACTCGACAAATAGTGCCAACTGGTTATAGCTCCACCACTTAAGTGCAATAAAACAGTCGAGGACTCCGTCGTACAATGTCCTCTTTAGACTTTATAAACATTCCCTTCCACATGCTCCATCTATCATATGCTTTCAGGAATCTACCATATGCATCGGTGGTGTCGGTTCGTCGGTGACGATTTCTCTGGCCAGACAAGCAAGTTTTGTCGTTTCAAGACAAAATAAATATTCTACAGGCCGTGCCCGCGAGCAAGAAAGAAGAATGCCACCGGCCGGTACGGTGTCAAAGATAGCATCCCCTCAACAATTTTGATTGCGAAAAACAGCATGACGTTCACGAAAAGGCGCTCTTTCAGCATAAGCTTGATTTTTAAAACGTGTTAAGGCATCGGAAACAAAAAAAAACCAAAGCAATACTTAAGTTACGTTTGGAAATACGGGGACCGTGTAGTACCAGCGGGCGCCAATCACTCGATTTTCAGTGTGAAGCGTATTATATAACAAGGGTGCCAACAGCGTCACTGAGGTGTAGCGTATTGGTTTTGTTTCGGCTTCATACACGTGAGCTTTACCGAAACCTGCAAGTAATGAAAACCTGGATGTAACAAAAAATGGACATGATTACATACTCCCAATTAAAGAATCTTCCACATTCCGCTCTAGCAAACTGTACAATTCATCAATGAAGTATGGCGAACAGGCTGTATTCCCCCTAAGTGGAAGAGTGCTAACATGTGCCTATTCCCCAAATGTAGTCCAAAGTTCGACGAAAACTCGTCTGGCGAGGAAATAACATTTCTTGGAACAAACAGACACTCGCCAAAAAGTAAAAACAATGGGTAAAAACAATGACGTTTCGGAGCCCGTACGGGTCTCTTGTTCATATATGAAACGAAAAGCGGCTCGGCCGTAATTATACATGCGTGGAACTTTGCAAAGCGCATGCGTATGCCATAAGCATGGGCCCACGTGTCCGATTAAGAACGTGCGGGCTTGGTTGGATATGGAATGATTCTCGGAGAGTAGGTGCGTTGATAATATTTTCTCGGTCGCAATGACTCTGGCCGAGTTCCAAGCGATGACACGACCCGTTGCTTTTTGGTGTTCTGCCAAGGCGTTTAGCTGTGTGCGGCCATTAGCAACGTCGTTTTTGTGCTCCTTTAGGCGCCTCTTGAAGTTTCCGGTTTCACCAATGTAGGCTGCGTCGCAAGTCTGGCAAGGGATCTTATAGACCACCCCGGGGTATCTTTCACGTTCAAGAGCGTCTTTGGCGAGTACAAATTGCTGCCCGAGCTTACTTGTAGGCACGTGGCAAACTTGGACGTCCTAGTTACTAGAGATCCGTGATAGCGTTTCGCTTACACCGATAGCGTAAGGAATAGCAGCGCGCTTATGCTGCTTTCTCGGTGATATCGGTGGGTTTGCCGATCCGCGTTGTTGAGCGCTCAGAATTTGTCTGGCATAGCCATTGCTTGCGAGGTTCTCACTTGTCTTCTTTTCTTCTGACTTCCGCGCCTTGGTAGAAGAGCACACGCGTTGGGTACGGGAGAAGAGTGCCGAGCCCACAGAGCGGTTGTGTCCGACCGGGTGCGCCAAAGCGAAATCCACGTACTGACCGGTATGCGTGGGGTTCCGGTAGACCATCGTCAGGAAGCCTGTATTCCTACGTTGTACTTCCACATCGAGAAAAGCGATGCGGCCGTCAACCTCCTCGTTCATCGTGAACTGTACTATTGGCTGGACGGAGTTCAGGTGTTGCAAGAGTACTGCGCGTCTTTCCGCTTTACAACACAGAAACAGTCATCCACGTAGCGTACGAATATTTTTGGACGATGACTAAACAAGCTGAGGGCGGTCCTCTCGATGGCTTCCGAAGCTAGGATTGCACACGTCACCGAAATTGAGGCACCCATCGCTGTACCAAACACCTGCCTGTAAAATTCTTTGTTTGTTTCCGGAAAAACAAAACTATTCCCCAAACAAGGCAAATCCCGTGCTTTGAACAGTCTACGCCCGATTTCTCTCGCGTTTTGTGTTAGAAAACTGATGGAGCGTATGGTCCTGTATTGTCTCAGTTGGTTTCTCGACAATAGACACTTTTATGACTGGACTATGACTGGGTTCCGCCCTCGCAGGTAAACACAGGATGCAATGGTGCAAATGCAACACGAGGTGTACGCATATCCGAGTGCAGCCCAACATAGAGCAATGGTGAGTCTCAACTTCCAAAACGCGCTTGATGGAGTTTCTCAGTATGCCATTCTTGAGCAAAACCGGATACGTACGCCTAGCTCCCGCCTGTACAACTTCAGTCATAATTTTCTGACCTCGCGACTTCACTCTCTGGTATTAGAGGACTAGCGCCAAACCCCCTAGACAACTACAAGGAGCGTTCCTCACGGATCTCTCCTTTCGCTTACTTTTTTCAAATTAGCACATAGCCCCCTGCTTCGTCTGTTTAATTCCATTACTAATTTGGAGTTACTTACGCCGACGACATAGCCCTTCGGTGTTCAAACGGCAGCCAAGCTGAACTGTCCGACTCACTTCAACCTGGCGTAATGCTGTCACTCTTTCAGGCCAAGGGTAAGTGTCCCACTACCTCCGCAGAAGCCTGATTGCCCAGTGGCCAATAACGAGAGTTTGCAGGCCCAAGCTAGCCACCAACGTTTTTAAGTAGAACTCGCGATTGATGCCATTCCTCTTCCTTGTAAGGCCTCGCTGCTCGTCCTCGGCTTCGACCTGCAGGGTGATGGGAAGAAGTCAGAGTGGCCCAATCTATGGAAGGCTCAAATTACCCAAATGGGCCATAATCGGCCGGCTCACCCCGCGTTGCCAAGGCATACAAGAACACGATATTACGCGACTTGGAAATCTCTAATATATACTCGCATTCTTTACGTCCTCCAATACGTAAAAATAACGCTATCACATCGATCGCAGCTTGACCGGCTCCTTCGGCGTGCCACCCATCTGGCTCTATACACAGAACACAAATTCGCTTGACTGCTGGCTTTTTGGCTGAAATACGTCTTTGGAACTCTACACGGCAGGAGGATTACAACCACGTTCGGTAAAGATTCATGGTGAAAAAATAGCGCAGGGAACACACGGACAAAAAAAAGACTGCACGACGCACAGCCCTTAATTCGCAATTTAAATTTTGTTAGAAAGAATACGTGTATTTATACACAAAAACCATACTATCGCGGGAACAGATAACATAGACAAAGCATGTGAGCAACAACAAATTGACATGTTTAAACACTGTGGCCCGCGACGAAATTTGGCATCCAAGAAGTTACGCAATCTGTTAGCGGATAGGAAAACTAATAAAAGAGGTAATAGAGGCTTTCCATATTGGAAGGCACGAGGGCAAGTGCGTTAGTGTTTCTTCTGCGTCATTACTTGAAAAAGAATTTCAATTTCTTATTTCGTGCCTGGGGGGGGGGGCGGTTGTAAAGCCGCTAACACAAAACTATACAAGGAAAAAGGAGTGCAATGGAAAAGCATTTAGAGAAGTTGGTGGCTACAGGTGTTGCATTCTCTTTCGAACAACACATGGTTTTGACCTTCGTGGTGTTAACCAGCTAGTCAGCGGTGGTGTCTGGGAGGAAAGTGCAAGTTTGCCTAGCATTAAATAAAAAATTCAGAAATTACATAACTCTGTGTACCGAGTGACCAGTGTCGCGTCATTACAATGACGTTTCTTTTCTGGTTTTTTTAGATCGGCAGTACAACGCGCGCGTGCGAATGTTGAAGTAGGCTTAAAGAGCTCTGTTATCCCTGTACTGGCAGGCCATCAGTGCGTTCCTGGGAAATTTGCCAACAGGCGGAGCAAAGTGATTTTGGGGGAGCTAGTGCAAGCGAACAGCGCAACTCGGAATGCATAATGGGCTTCATTGTTTGCGAATGGCTTACTTTTTATTCGTTCAAGAGAGTAGTAGTAGTTAAAGTTTTGGCCAAGATACCTTGTATTCTCGATGTATGTGTTTCATTAATTCAGCGTTTTAATGTCTTGTGGGTATTCGTGTGCGTAGGAGCATGTTTGTATGAATGCAACTGCTATAGAATAAATGGTCTGTCTGCAGAAAACAGACCTTTCACGTTTTACTATTGAATTGTTGGCAAAAAATCTAGAAATTACGCTCAATGCCGTTTGCGGTCCTCAGCACTCCTAAAATAAAATAGGTACAGGTAAACAGCCAAATAGTAACTCCGAAATACAGTCAGAAATTTCCCCACGGCACTTCCATAGAATACCTAAAAGACAGCAAAACTACCCCGCATGCAGCTGAACAGCACTCCCAACAGGCATCTCGAAATTTTCTAGTGAGAGAAAATAATATACGCCCAACGGTCACTTTGAAAACTCCAACTTTTAGGGCAGTAAAACCTTGCTATCATATACTACAAAATAAAGTGGGGCAATACTGGGAGTATGGCGATGCTACCACTTGAAGGACTATTGAATACTCCGACCTGGGATTGACTTATACAACAAGCCATATACTACACTTTCTGGCTGATTTATCTGTAGGGGTACCTAGATATATCCCCCTCGCAAAGTTCGAGGCTTCTCAGCCGTTCGCGTCACTGGCAGATAAGTTTATCTTCATTTGGCGGCACAACGCACTGGTCTCAAGTTTACTGGGCATGGCCGTCTTCTGCTATCCTCACTTCATTACGAGGTATCTCCCTTACCCGACATTACCGCGGCACCCTTCCTTGGTGTCTCATCTTTCGGCTAAGAGTTCTTACCATTTCAATGAACGTGTCTGCAACATCACATCAAATACGTCGCCGAGCTTGAACATGCACTTTAGATACTGTTCTGGTGATCTAGCAACTGTGACCTACACAGATGCCTCCTTCTCCTCCAAAGACGCACGCGAGGTCACCGTAGTTCTTTCTCCTATCCACCCGCCCTTGCACAAAAAATACACGGGCGTTCCTTCAGCCCGGTCTCTCGAGGGTCAAGCATTTACTCACGCAGTTTTATACTTAGCCACTCCTGGTAACCATGTTATTCTCAGCGACAGTCAGGATGTTCTCGGCTTGTTCCAGGGGCAGTTGCTTCTCATCAATATGATGGGTACACTCCATACTCATCTGGCCAAACACATTGGTACAAGCTGCATGCTGGACTTGGCTCCTACTAACGAAGGTGTACCAGGCAACGAACTGGGTCATCAGCTTTCCCGTGATCCGTCCCAACCGGTAGACTCGGAGACGCCCTGGACAATCCCTTTCCACCCACCCCCCCCCCCGCAGGCGTGACAAGCGCGTGTACATCGATGTCAGACTGTGCAACATTTAGTAAGAGCTAGGCAGGCTCTTCCACATCCCTCTTTCTTGCTACCCCAGGGAAATGGTTGTCTTGTCCGGCAAGCGCAAACGAACTGCCTGCCAGCCCCACACATACTACATACCAAACTACACCATCGCAGTCCTTAATGGTGCTCTATGTGTGTTGGCGTTCCCAAGACGCCGCATGTTCTTTGGTACAGTACTGCTTCACAACTAAAACTGGCAACTCATCCTAAATCCCTTTCGCGCTTCCGGAGAGAACAGACGGAAAGGCCTGGTGGCGATCTTTGGTGGCTCACGTTCGTCAGTTTCTTCCGTCTGTATAGGTATTTTTTTGTGACCCTGGATATTGCGGGCCTTTTTTCTTGTTTTTGTGTGTCAATAGAGTTTATCAACAACAAGCCTGTTGGCGTCTTGATCCACATTACAATAAAGACATAACTAACTGGATGCATTTTAAACTCTCACAATGATTTCCTTCATCGCGGCATAAGAAAAATGAAAAAGGCAGTTTCAGTAGGAAACTGCGGGTTTGGACAAATTTTGGTATCAATAATTATTCTGTTTCGTTCGCTAGCACTGCCTTTCCACAAGAGCTTAAGAACTTGTTTTATAATTTTTATTGGTGTTTCGCAACCTTGAGGCAGACCAATTGACTAACAGTTCTCAGCAGATTGTGCAGAGGTGACGCCTCTGCGTAGACTTCATGAATCTAAGAACATAAACTGAAGGCCAACTTGCAAGAGCTGCGCATTTCTTTGTAACGCAGAGAAGTAAGAAATTCAACACGGAAAAAGTTTTTCTGGATAAGGGAAGACCCCATCTTGACGGCCAACGTGACTGCGCACGTTTATTGATTAAATAGCAAACTTGCACTACTTCATTTTATGCGGCATCCCGGCGGTACAAAATCACGTTAAAGCGTCGACAATGCATCGACGATTTTTATCAAATTTCGAAGAAGGTATAATGATGTCGACCAAATGACACAGGCACGTTTTTCACTTTACGTCTCAAAGAACGCTACCCATCAGATTCTGAAATGTTGCTAGGACATTTCATGAGCCTAGAGGTCATCCCGTTAATTTTGTGCACACTATCAAGGTTGGCAAACGCTCTTTCGTTTCTTCTTGATGCACAAGTATTTGGGTACACTGCGGTTCTAAATTGAGAACACAAAAATGTACTGCACCTTACCCCAGATTAAAAGCATATTAGGTACCCGGCAGACGGTATACGTTATGGCGAATTATTTTGTTCAGCGCCCCGTAGACCAAACATAATCTCAATAAACCATCTTTCTTGCTACACCATAAACCAATCGCTACCAAGAAACTGCTGACGGGTGCAGAGTGTGAAATTTCAGCATTTCATTCACTTGTTCTATAAGAATCGCACGTTCAGCTTCAAAAACGCGACATGAACGATTGCGAATAATGTGCGAGCCATACCTTTTATTCTAGTGCGCCGAAAGACGCTTTTCCCAGGGATTAACAGTGCTTCTGCAACGAAGGTGTGGGCTTGAGCTACAGGAGCCATAGCACATCTTTCTCTTACGAAGTAAGGGCTCGGCTGATCGCAGAACAAAATAGGCGCATAAGCTTTCTGCATCACAAGAAAAAGATTGTGCTGAGAGACTATCAAGAGGGAGAACAGATACCTCCTCGTTCTGCGAGACAAGAGTAACCGTGGTGCCCCTGTGGTAGCAACATTGGCTCTCGGTGGTGCTTACCCACAATATGACTTTCCACGAGAGCCTTTGTATTTGTTTTAAGTACCATTCATTTTTAATTGTCCAATGTTACAAGCTACGTTTCAGACCAGTTGTATTTTTTTGCCCGCATATTGTGTCCTTGGAGTTGTGGCATTAAGATTGTAGAGGTTTTTTGCACGTTTCAACTGTTTGGGGTGTAGCATTTTTGGACACGCAGTCATCATAGGGAGCAGCGATGGTTCTGACATTGGCTTTTTCGAATAATGTGTTATCAATAAATTCTCCCACGTGCTATTATTTTTGACTCTCTCCACAATTTAAAATAGAAGTGTTTCCAGCCAAGGTGTAGTGCGTGTGCATAATCTCGAGTGGACAATGTCTATTTTGGGACTATTCAAAAGAGGGTGGTAACGCATAAGTTTGCGGATAGTGTGATCTATGTGATTGGAACGGGATCTCACAGGGGGACGGTACGCTGTTGTCGGAAGGGGGAGAATGGTCTTTGTTCTAAAACCAGCGCAAAATCGTCGGCAAAAATTGCAGCTTCGGGAGGTAAACACAGGGTCATGCCTCGGAGTGCCGCCTGTGCGGTCGCCATCTGAATACGGTATTTTGTGCTAATGGGTAAGCTCCACTGCCGACGCTGTGTTTTGTATGCGGCGGGGTATTATAGCACAGCGTTTTTGTGAGGTAGCCACAACTTTGTATGCAGTACTCACATATCAGTGTATTTTCCCATTTCCAACAAGAGTTCAAGTGCGTCCTATCTCTTCAATGTCCTTCGGCTGATATATCAGTCATATGCTTCAGTGGACGGTATTGATTGTATTCGAAGGAATACATATATTGGTGTTTATTGCATTGTTTTTTATGTTTGCGAAGATCGTTAGCAAATATCATTTGTTAGTTATTTTTAATTTCATATGGCAAGTGCTCAATGTCCATGATAGCAAGAAAAGCTGCGCCCTGTGAATTTGAGTCAACAACTCCGCAGCTAAAATACCTCGGTGCTGCATCTATTCGAGGAAAAGTACACTTGTCGATTTCAGATAACACGCACAAAGTAGTGTTTTGTTCGGAGAAAGCTCATCAACAGCTTTCAGAACACTTTTGCTTCTGCACGAAACACCCCACCCAATTATTATTCACAATAATAAAACAGCTTATTCCTGTTGCGGTTTCGTTTGAACAGCCATTAACTCACCACCCCTCCTGAAACATGCCGTATATACGGAAATATATGGTGCTGAATTGAGCACATTTCCTGACACAACACCGGAATAAAACAAGGGGTGTGAGAGGGCGCTTTTAAAACCTGAAAATAAGTGAAAAAGACGAAGGGCCCAATGCTGGGTCGGCGAAGAGCCCTTGTCTAGGACCACAAAAAAAGAGAAAGGAGAGAATAAAGAAGAGAGCGGAAGCGAGGTGGCAACGTAGAAGGCAGGAGAACGCAGGAATTGGCGAATGCTCAGCTCTACGAGAATAAGGCCAAGCCACATCGTTCTCTTGGCCTGCAAGATTCACAGCACGTGTACAGAGACTTGGAGTCAGCCCTCTTCTGTGAGCAGGAAGCAGCGTCAGAAAGCCGCTCGGGTGTCACCGGGAACAAGGTGTACGGAGGGCTACCGCTGGGCGCAACGACCAGGGTGTGTCCGCTTTGAGCCGAACCTCCTTCCTTAGCTTTAAAGACTGGCGAGGATTTGAAGTTGAAGTTGAAGTTGAAGTTCTTTATTTCAGTCAAGTACAATGGCTGAGGAGGCGGGGAAAAAATGCCGCTGTACTCGCGGCTGGACGGAGCTCCAACCCCCCACGACACAATCAGCAGGGACAAGGCAGAGAAAAAAAATCACAAATGCAAATACAAAATGCAAGCAAACAAGAAGCAAGCAAACAACAACAACAAAAAAAGAAAATGCCAGCACAATAAAATAGTTCTTTACACCGATTACGTGAAATGGGGGTATTCATGCTGTATTGTAAAAACATAAAAACATTTTCCGGAGGGTAGTGTAAGACATAGAGCGAATGAATAAATCGTCGAAATCATAATTGTTTAGCGCTAAAGGCAAAGTGTACGAGTGTGTGGTCCTAGAGTCTGGTGACCGTAATTTGTGCGAGCAGGTTTAATGTACCAGTGTTCATGGTGTCGTGTGTAATGGCAAATTAGGTTCTCGTGTAATCTAGGGCTATCAGACAGAAAAGTAACATTGTTTTGCATCTGAGTTTTGAATAGTTGGAGAAGGCGGAAGTCGTAAAGGTGATTGACGGTAATAATGTGGTATTTAGAAAACAAGGGACTGGAAGATGATAAAGGTGGAACAAGAGCAATTGCTCGTAACGCCTGCTTCTGTAATACTAAAAGTGTTTGCATATTTTTGGCAGTTGTGGTCCCCCAAACTAAATGACAGTAGTTGAGGTGCGACTGAAATAGTGCATGGTAAATAAAAAGTTTAGTTTTCGTTGGCAGCATCCCGAAATTTGGCAGCACCTACAACTCAGCCCTTTATTTTTACCAACGAAAGAACGGGTAAGAGCGTCGATAGCACCAACGGCCAGCGCGCCGCTCCAGTGGACCCACGGGTTCGACTCCCGCACATGAGCCAGAACATTTATAATCGGACCTATGTATTTGGTATCTAAGCGATAAACTAGTTAATATTTTCAATTTGTGTTTTTTGGGATTATCGTGTCAATACATGCGGTCCTTGTCTAATGCCACCCGCCTAGCTTCTACTCCGGAAGTTCTACCGTAACATGCTTCATTACTAAAACAGCCTCCATTACAAAATTGAGTCCACGACTTGACTGAGAAATTATCATGGAGTTGAGGAGGCAAATCGTGGCGGAAAGTAGTGTGCTTAGCGGAGCACACGGAGTGGAAGAAATTGTTTGCTGTTGGTAAAGAGCAAGTTCTGACTGACAATGAGCTCGGGGAGTGGGTCGAGAAAGAGGCGAATGCAGCGACACAAGAAAAGAAAAAGCACTAGCGAGAGAGGCTGAGGATCGGAGACTAGAGCTTGAATTGTATGTTTTTCAACGCAAGATGCTTCTCGTGGGAAAGAAAAATTCGAGGCAGGCATTTGCAGATCTAGATCGGAAAATCGTCTAGGGTGTTGCTTCACGGAAAAGAGATATCAAAAAGAAACCATCCAACTCCATGCATACGCAAAAGAGGTCACGTGCGTCTCCATTTGTAATGGGGACACGCAGCAAAAAGAATGAAAAGGTGAAAAACAATGGTTTCGAACAGCCGGCCGGGGGACGCGACAGGGTTGTCCATGCACAAGGTGTTGCACGTGCTGAGTGTAGCACGCAGGCAGACGAGCCGCGTGGTTACACGCCCACTGTGAATGCGCCAAGTGAGGGCCGTGATGAGCAGTTCTGTACCGAGATGTCCAACAGTGGGCACCGAGGGCTCAGATATGCTTCGCTATCACCTAGGCGGCGCGAGTAATTGGATTGCCCAGGAATGTCCTGGAAAAGCTTGTGGTCCATGGCAAATGTATTTCGCTAATCGAGAGTGACAACGTTTGAACACATATCTTCAATCCAAGGGGAGCACTTGTTTTAAAGTAACTGCCGGGATACGCGTGCCGGTATTCCCTTAGAGCACTTGAGGAAATCTGCAATAAGTCCACAGCTACCATCGTTGTCCGTAAGGATAGCAGTAAAATATAAATAAGGAAGGTCGTCAGACAAGGAGACACAATTGCTTTAGTGCTATTCACAGCATGTTTACAGTGGTAGTCAGAACATCTGATTGGGAACAGGTGGGCTTCAGGGGTAATAGAGAATACCTCAATAACCTTAAATTTGCAGATGACGTTCCCTTTATAAGCAACTCTGGGGACGAATTGCAAAGACTGCTTACCGCACTGGACAAGCAGAGTAGAACCGTGGGGCTGAAAATTAATATGCAGAAAACTAAAGTAATGCTCACTAACCTCGGCAGAGCAGCGCGGTTTGAGATAGGTGGTGAGGCAGTGGAAGTGGTAAGCGAATATGTCTGCTTAGGCTAAGGCGTAACCTCGGATCCCAACCATGAGCCAGAGATAATGAGAAGGATAAGAAGGAAGTGGAGTGCATTCGGCAGGCATCCTCAGAAAATGAATGGCAGCCTACCATTGTCTCTTAACAGAAAGTGTATGACACCTGCATCTTACTGGTACTCCGCTGTGAGGCAGAGTCTTGGAGGGTCAATAAAAGAGTTCGACTTAAGTTGTCTGCGACTCAGCGAGCAATGGAAGGGAATATCATTGGTGTAACGTTACCGGCAAGGAGATAGCGGAGTGGGTCAGGGGGTGAACACCTGTTAAGTATATATTAGGAGAAATGAATAAGAAATAGTTGTGGGTAGAACATGTGATGTGATGGCAAGATTGTGTTGTTAGAGCGTAACAGAGTGGTATTCTAGGGAAGGCACGAGTCGCTTTGGGCCGCAGAAAGTTAGGTGGGCATACGAGATCAAGAAGTTTTTGGCGATAAACTGGGCGCCGTTAGCACACGAGCTGGGTAATTGCAGATACACAAAGTATGCATTTGCCTTGCAGTGGACGTGTAGGATGATGTTGATAATGATGTTCATGGCCTCTGCTAAACAACAAACTATTAAATTTTTTTCAGCCGCCCCTTTTCATAGGGGCGATTTCCCGTGCAAAGCCGATCGACTTTATTCTGAAGAAGACGAAACGAAAACAAAATGCTAAGTCATCCGAGCGAAGGTAGTTTGCTTGGAGGAAAACCAGCAAATTTTTCAAACAATATGTGGCTATTGAAAAGACAGTATGGTTGCAACCTCTGTGTAATGATGACGCATGATTGTAGGACAAAAAGTAAGGCAGCTGCGATCTGTGTTTATTCGAGAGAACGGCAGCGCTTGATATTAAAGGTCACTGCTATAAAAATATATACGCCCCGAAATTAAAACATTGGAGCTGCTTGTTGATATAACTTCATATTGCGGTACACTTCTCCAGCGAGTGTTGCAACAAAATCCTGCTGCTTTCCAAACCAGGTCTCCCGCATAAAAACACTGTTCTAGTCATTGCCGAAGAGTATTGCGAGTAAGATATATAGTGGGTAACGCAAATAAGCCGTATGCACATGCGAATGATAGAAGGAGCCAATGAAATAAAATTGCTGCAGAGGCGTCCTCGAGCCTTGATTCTCGAATCTCGAGCCATCTTTGTATTCTCGGTGCCAGCTTAGAATTGACGGCCGTAGGTCGACACTGCCGTTATCGCAATCGATACAGCTCGTTTTACCGCCGCACATCGATTTTTAAGAAATGCTGCAAGAGGAATTACCCAACCAAGTTATGTAGAGAAAGGTGGGAATTGTGTTAACCAAAATACGAGAAGGCAGCAAGATTTGCAGAACTTGTTCAGTTTTCAAATTAGTTGTAAATCGTTCTTACCAGTGAAAACGACTGTGAAATTCTCTGCACAGCTTGACATAGATTAAATTACTGCAGTGCGTCTCTAAGGAGCTTGAAACTACACCCGAAAGCAACAATTTTGTATCTGTACTAATGAACGCCAGTTAGCAAAGAGCAGTCCTTCATACGGTCCCTAGGAAACTTTAGAAAACACTCTAAGTGTTTTTGGAGTGTTCTGTGGCAAAAAGGGGGTCGGGAGTTCTTTATTAAAAACATAAGGATTTATAAAATATTTAGAACTTGTACTAATCACCTACCAAAACAGTTTGCAAGGAATTGTACCGTTGGAAACATCACTAATGCAAAGGTATCCCAGAAATCATCACCTAAACTATTTGAGACTGTTTATTTGTTTTACGAAAATTTATCATATTTGTCTATATTTTAGGGATAGTTCAACCCAGAGTTCTCTGCCTACTCAACTGCGATAAGACCGAGTGCTGTGAAATGACTGCAGCCACGCGGCACTGGTAGATGGAGCACATTTAGCTGCTCAAACACATGCCAATTTTTTAGGGCTACAGCACTGAGTTTTCATCCTCAGTATACGTTGGTAACGAAACATTATCCGTAAACCCCAAAAAATCCTAACCATTGTCGGCACTAAAGTAGCAATGTGGAGGTATTGTTGAACAAGTAGTTATATAAAATTGCGCTCATCCTACATTTTTCTTTTCACTGGGTGTATTGTATCTTTTTGGTGCCTCTTATGAACCTGACGAATAGTCAGTGTTGCAGATGACAGCTTAACAAAGCCTTCACTTGTATGCTGTCGTCATTCATCTTGACCAAAATGACCCTAGAGTTCTGTAAAAACAATTCCGAGGTTTCATATATACATGTCAGAGAAATCTTTGTAAAACGTTTTGTTCTTTCTAAAGCCCGGCAGGTAGCAGGTGTAGAAAGAGCCCCGCATAAAACAACAAGTGCCATCTTAGTACTGCAATTGAAATCGCGATAACGCTACTTAGATTGCACAAAACCATGGTCGTTTTAGCTTTTGCATGTTTCTGTTCTCGATTTGTATTTTTTGCGAGGAAGAAGCATTTCCCGCTAGTTTTATATTAAAAAATATACCAACAATTCCTATGATTGAACCTCTACCAGGTCATATTGGATCAGTGCTGTTTAGTCAGACGAAGCCTACGTGACATCAGTAGTTTATTGTGACTATTTAAAAACCGCTTTTTTTATTCTGACAAACGCTGTTGTTCACGATGTGCGCACTCCATGAGTTGAACGAGCGATGAAGTGCCAATATCGTGGTCGAAAAATGTAAGGTCCCGAAAACATTTGCATCTCTATTATGAAGTAAACAAACACATAATAACATTTGTAAAAATCACTTTGTTGTAAATAAAATAAAATTTCGCGGTAGATGACTGGGTCTGAAATTCTGAAGCTAACCAACATTACAAATAAACAAAAGATTACCTTTATTATCATTTCCTCATCCAAAATTACTGCACACTTGGATGGCGTCATTTATCATGTCACAATGGTAAACCGCCGGGATGAATTTAGCGAAACGCGGGAGGTCTAACACCCTAGAGAGTGAGGGCTCTAACAGACTTTGCAATCAGCTTGTAATAGAAGCAATTCGAATTGTGAAGGTTGTACATAGAGAAGACATTTTATACCATTTCCTTGCCAACCAGGCTCTTTCTCTTTAAACACCGTTGGTGCGTCCAATAGTGTTTCTTTCTTAACATTGTTTTGAAGCCAAGCTTTATTTTTCTCAATAATTCGTCTGTAAGGTGAAAACGCCCTGCCGTAAGTTAATTTGTCTGCCGATGACAAAGAATAATCATCCGGGAAGTGAAAAAAAGAATGCTGGCAGTGGCCTGAATGACCTTGGTTAATCGCGTTATGGCCTTCGACTATCCGATTATGAGACAACTAGAGAATCCCATGAATGCGTTAGAAATTAGCGAGAAAGTTCCGCGTTCATTCATCATCGTGCTCAAACGGAGGAGTGCATGATTATATTGCAATCGTTTGGATAGGCTGTTCGCACAGCTGACAGATTTACAAACGGAAAGTTCTCTAAGGCTTGCTTTTTGTAACAGTGCAAACGCCCGTTAGCTCTTAAATGTATTAGTTAATCTAGAGCCCCATGCTGTGAATCTAGCAATGAAAACTGCTGTAATTTTTATTGCACACAAACTAATCCATGAACTATGAAATGGGGGCCGAACTTTTGGTGTGATGTTTTATTTTGAGTTTTCATAAAATAAGTACAAGTTCTGGCCCAGGGTAAAACAGTCGCACAGTTTGCTCTCGGTGTTATAGAAACAAATAGCAGAGTTATAGACAGATTCGGTGTTATATCAACTGCTATTATTTATTGTCATGTTTACACTAGCCGAAATGGTCGGTGCGTATATTTTACACCCTCCGAACACCACAGGGGTGGAAAAACAAAACGTATTCGCGTGCGGAACGTTTTTGCTCGGAAAGTGGATTCGTTGAGGTCTTAAAGATGAAACTACTCTTTCACCGAAATATTGTGCGGGATTGGTACTCAGGCTTCTCACACTACGAAAACAAGATACTGCGTGTCGCCTTCCCCTCAATAGCCCTGCCCTACAAAGACTCTTAATTCATGAACTCCTTCAAGAATAATACCCAGTTTTGACGCCGTCTAAGCTAGCTGTGTAGTGGAGAGGAAATGTGTTTTTATTTACTTTTTTATTTGTTGCTTTTTTTATTAAATTAGTTGCTAGTTAAGCGGCATTCTTTTTTGTTGGTTCTCGTATATACGTCTACTGCGTTCCCAGTAATGATGTTCTACCATCAACAAAGCAGTTTTGCAAGCGGCCACCGCAACGGCTTTTCCCCCGCACGGCCCTAAAAGGTATTTTCGGGAACTACAACGTGTCTAAATATTTAAATAACAAATGTGGTTGCTTCCACTGTGTTCCGAAGTTGCAGCCAGTGATTCAGAATATTCATTTCATTGTCTATAGTTTCAAGATATCAGTCGACAGAAGCCTAGGTATAACCTATCACTCTCGAAAAATTCGATTCACCTGTACAACCCGAGATTGCTATTACATCTTTGCCAAGAACAAACGCTTCATTTGATGTAAAGCGGAATCATTCATATGTTTTAAAACAGTAATTCACTTGCGCGAAGGGTAATTTGAGATGTCAGAGCCGTTTTACCAAATGAGGAACCTTCGAATCCAAACGGGAGTTTAAAACATAATATATTTTAAATCCTTCGATCCTCATCAATGAACACAAATGGCCGCAGTTTTTATAACGTCAGGTCGGGACTTTGTGAGCGCACAACTGGTGCTGTGATACTTTTTGCCTTCACGTATGTCAAGACGCAATTTGCCGTTAAATATTCATAAATGTGACAAAACAGTCGGTGACGCTGTCTTGAAACAGCGTTTGACCATGTGTCTGAATCAAAGAAGGCGTTTCGTGCCTAGAGCGCAAATTTACCAAAGCCATTTCTCATTGCATGTACGGGCGGTGGTGTTTACTTCTGGCAGTTGCAATAACACTTTTAAGTTTGTATGGAATTATTACAACAAATGAGCTCCAAGACATTTTTCGATAACTTTCACTTCAGTCAACGAAAGAGATAGGACAGGAAGATTACCTTTATTGAACACGGACGCCATATTTCACGATGAGCCGAAGGTACACAGTGGAAAAAAGCTTCTCTCGAGGCTAGAGGGCTTCAAGGAGGTGTATTCTTAGCTGCGGTGTATTCTGGTGTAAAGAGCTGCATACTTAGGTTGGATGTATTCTGACGTGAGAGTGGTTTAATTCTTAGTTGATTTAAGGATCATGACGGCAGTCGTCTCCTGTGCAGCTTGCGTGCAGCGAGAACAAGCGGAGTAGCGCAAGCAGCACAGGATGTGTAGCTCCGGTTGCCGTCGGAAAGTCAGCTGGGTGCAAGGCCCGAGCGCTCCAGCGGGGCAGCTCATCTACACCTCGTGTCGTCCAGATCCGCCGCAGGTGTGTTACGGGGGTTCGTATCCTTACTCCAAATTCTTTGCTTGACGTTTCCTTAAGACAGCGGTACTCGTCATTCTCTTGCCAGGGTCCTATGAAGCTGAGGAATTCCAGAAGCGTGGTGTAGATCTCGTTCTCAGGCGCATCACTAGCCCTCATGTACATCAGAAATTATTTTTTTTCTTCCTCTCGGCACCCTCTTTTCAAAAATGTTGGTCTACTTCAAACGTTTTTGGAACACACTAGATTTGGGGGCAGGTATAAAATTGTTTGCAGGGCACTTCGCAACGTGACAATCGGTAGTGACAAAAAATACAGAGGAACGGCAATAGTTAACATGTGTATTTGTGCAAAATCACAATGGTTGAAGAATGGCTATTGTCATAATTGAGAGCTCAATTCAATAATGACTACCATTCATATTGAATTAAAAGTGCATAAAAACGAGTAGCGTTTTGTAATCAGTTCGACGATGAAAGCAACGAGCGGTTTATTTCAAGTCGCGAACAAATATGTCAGCTTTGAAAGTTCGTTGCCCTGAAATATTACAAAATATTGCACACATGTATGCTTTCGGCATATATTTCTAAAGAGCATTGAGAGAAGACCGACGAAATGACATGTTTGTCATACGGCTGATGGACGTTCAACTGTCCTAATACGTCTTTTTTATGCTTATTGCTCGTGGGCTGCCCAGAAAGTACAGGTAGTTCAGAGGTGGCAAATCACACGGAAATATCAATTGTGACGTCGAGAAAACTTAGGAGCTAGTGTGCAAACTCCAGTATATCTTCTACAGGGGGTAATAAGATCCCACTGATAAACTAGAATCCAAGCTCGTAATTTTCACAAACTTATATCCCTTATGTAATGGCACGGAGGTAATTTGGGCAATGAGAGAGTAAAAGCACAAAGGCAAAATATAGGCGTGAAAGAAAGCGTAAGCCACTTTTTGAGTGAATTAATTTCAGCAACTGCTTATTTGGTTTAACCTAACATTACATGCTTCTTAAGCACAAGTATGAAATATGACCTTGGGAATGTACTGTTTACTTACCAGAGTTGGGCATCTGCTTTTCGAAACGATGAATCAAACATTGTCCCTTTTCTACCAGATAAATTGGAGCTTTTAGAAAAAATGCTGAAGTTTTTCGAAGTATCGTGTCCAGGCACCTAAAAGAGTAGCTGATTACACCGCGGTTCTGTGCTTTCGTCAAACAGAGTAGTAGTGAGACCTCGCCCTGCCGTTGGCTATCTCTGCTAAACAAGTACGCTGACACATGAGGCTTTTTTTTTTTCGAAATGAGCCCAAATTTGTAACACAAGCTGAAGTTTGTTACCGCACCTAAATGGAACGCCCTGAAAGCTATTATGTGATACATTTTACATGTCAACTAGGGGAAGTTTGTGACCACAAGTATTTAAAAATTATGCGATGAATTCGAGAAATATTAAAGTGATAAGTTTGGATGTGTCTCTCATTGAATTGGAGCACTCAAGTTGATGCGGCTTTCTTATAAAACATTATTTAAATTGACTTTCAAGCATGACGCAGTGGGGCTTTGCTGGAAAAGGCATTTAAAATATGCCACAGCGCTTCGAGAACCCTTAAAACTTCAAGAACCCTTGCACCATTAGCATCTATTTTCGAAATTTTCCCTAGCATAATTTTCTTTGCATGCCTGAAGGCACTCGTGAAGTAATCATGCTCTTATTGCTTCGCCATGAATTTCCCAAACGCTTCCCAAGAAGGCTGCACACATCTCCTTCTACACCTCAACGAAGTGGTTGATATTCTCACAGAGATGGGGGAGATTCGCCGGGGCTTGTAAATGGCAGCAGTAGAGACCCGGACACATTCGTACGCTCTCCCTGCTTACTGCTAAGGCACAGACAAATTAACATCCTATAGGCTTCACCGAACATCAATGACTACGCCACACCCCAGCCTAAACTGCTGCAGAAGCGAGAAATCTTAGAAAAAAACACGAACACCTACTTACATATGTCCAGACTCTGACTAATGTTTCCTAAAAAGTATAATAATGACTCCAAGCAATGCCACCAGAAAGCCGATTTATTCGCTCGCAAGCCACAGCCCCATTGTTCCAGGGCAACGCGCATGCCCCCGGCTGTAAGATCCCAGGCATTCAAACTCGCAATAGTATTGTTGGTTTCAGTGGTTGGTTTGGCTCCGGTGAAAAATAAAATCTACTTATGCTTTTATGTACATGTATATGGCCTAGGTTAAGGTTTTTTTAATTAAAGGTGGTGTTCTATTACGTTCTTGTTATTCGGTTTGTGGAGTGTAGTGAAGACTGAAAAATTTGGCCGAGATTATTATCGTTAACTTCAAGCATGCAACTAGTGTTGCAAACACTGGGGATGCTTCTGCTGTGTCCATCTGTAAAAGAATGATTTTCAAAACTTCGAATACTAATTGAAGTTCGAATACTTCGAATACAAGAATACTAATTGAAAAAAACTGTCTTTCAAACAGCACGTCTTTCCGCGTGTACTAACAGCCTACCACTCACTTAAATCGACACTGAAAGCAAATTACAAGTTGGGCTCAGACGAAAGTTCAACCGCCTAAGCCCACTCAGCGTTTTTTCGCTGACCAAAAATGCTTCAATTGCTGAGAAACTTGCAATTGATAAACACATTTTATTCCCCACGCCAATTTAAAACTTTCCAATGCCGTCAACAGTTGCCCGTAGCGAGTCAGACGGGGGTGTGGTCTAGCAGCGAAACTAAAATCGACCGAGACAACCATTGCGTCGCTGCAATATTCTTGGGCCTCACGGGACGGGAGATGGTGCCTATACTACCTGAATCTGCCACGCGTCCTTTTACTTTATCTACAAAACGTACAGCCGACTGCGCAACCACAGCGAGATCGACGCCATTTGCGCTCTTTTTATTATGAATAGACGATTTTCTTGTTATGAGTCCTGCTATGAAAAGACGGCTTTTAGTAGCTTCGATGCACTCGGCTTGAAAATGTGGCGCCAACTGTTATTTAGGTTGTAAAAGCATGCAACGCTAAATTTTTTTCTGTGGCGGAATATAATGCTGTATGCATGATCTGATGAATTTTTTGCGAGGCGAGTTGCCTATTGGTGTTTACTGAGGAGTGTGTTAGAGGTATTACGAGCGCCAAAACCGCCCCTAACAAATCCGTTTTCGCCAGTATGAAATGAATACCGTGCATAATATCATACAAATATTGCGTAATCTAAGTAACATGTTAGAAGAAGCATAGCAGCACAGAGCGCCTTGAATAAAAGACCGGCTTTAACGTCCACATTTTATTGAACTTCAATGCGATGAACTAATTGCTTCGAACAAACACATACGTCGTGACGGCATGATGTTCACAAGCATAAAATTACCAGCCGATTGATTGCCTCCTGTTCGTAGAAAGGGGAGCACTCCCTTTTTGCGACTTATGTTAGTGAACAAATCACCTCGCTCCGGCGCAAGCCGAGAAGGCTTTTAAAAAAGTCGCGCACACTGTACATGCCCGGTACGGGGTTGAATCGTCGCTAGGGACAGTTAGAATATAGTAGCACCGTGTAATGTAACGAAGCACACCGTCAAATTTCATAGCGAAGCGTAGGCGACCACAATACCCACACACAGGTTCGGCCTCCGCCATGCGTGCAAAGCTTCGTGGGGCAGACAGCTCTACGTGAGGGCGCACAAAACGTGTTCTATCAGAAAAAAAATGATGTCTAGAGAAGATTGGTACCATGGAAGGCCGACGCATTACTTCCTGCCATGATGTAAACAAGCTGATAGAGGACATGTGACTTTGCCGGCCCTGCAATAACCATCACAACCGCCAGCGGCGCCACGGCTTGTCAGGTTGTGAATGATGGCAAGGCTTGAATAATACCTGCACATTTATGATTGCCTATGACTTATGAAAATGAACAAACAACGAGAGATTTAGTGTCTCTCAGACCTTGTGTACGCGGTTCTTGTTTTTTTCTTCGTCACGTGAATCTTGGGCGATCCGCTCAGTCTCCGTTTACATTATCTCTGCTGGGCTGCTGATAGCTTTTTTATTTATTATGTACGCGAATATTTTTAAGGTAATGACCGAAAGACTGTAATTTTTTTTTTTGCGGATTCCAATCTATCGATACAGACTTCAGCATTCCTTTAGGCACGTTTGAAGGAAATCAGGATATCTGGCGTAGGATGCCTTGTTTGGGCTCCCCAGAAATCCCTCCTGTTGCTTGGGAGATACCTTGCTCTCCTCTTTGCTCCGACGCTTCGCTTTATAGCTTGTTTTCCAGATGTTTCAGGAATAAAGAAAAGGATGCATTTAATAGTCAATGTATGAATAATGTAGACATATTGCAATCTTTATGACAGTACGAACATGTCTTAATTTTTAAATCGGCTCCAGCCACAAAATTTTTGAGCGTTGAAATTGTGGGGCTCTGGGAAATTGTCACGGTTATAGTAGTTCCCAAAGATGCTGCACCGTACCAAAGGCAAGAAATTAGATTAGGCTATTGCGAAGTGAACCGAGAACTATGTTTTTTTTGTGGCGCTGTAGTGTTTTGGTTGCTGTTTCTTCAAGAAATATCTGCTAAAAGAGAGCAACATTTTTTTAGGAGTTTGCCTTGAGCGTAAGCCAGTCGAACCATTACCATTGGCCAGCAATACAAATGATCTGGGAGTTATTTAGGAAAAATATCGCATCAATAGGTTGCGCAACGTAATAATCCATATATATTGAGAAGAACATTTTGTTGACACGACATAATTAGTCTTTGTTAGGTGCAGCTTGAAGCTTGGTCTGAAAGCTTGTTTGATGATATGCAACAAATGCCTCGACAACTACGGCAACATCTCTAAGGAGTGTCTAACCTGCCTTGGGTAAAGAAGTGGTACTGCTTCGATGTCGGACGCGTGTGTAGAAGATACCTCAATTTATGAGTGTGTGGAATTATATATATATATATATATATGTGTGTGTGTGTGTGTGCGTGTGTGTGTGCATGTGTGTGTGTGTGTGTGTTTGTGTGTGCGTGTTTGAAAATAAAATTTACATTTTTTATCTGACCCATGCGATTCCATTTCATATATGGACAAAGATTTTTATGAGAAAACAATGTTCGTGTAAAATTGTCTAGGCGGCGTCTGTCGTCTGATCAACCTCAAGTTTAGCTATTGTACTTTCTGGCGCCTAAATGTGGTTTACTATCTTTGGCCACATGAAACGTGGGAAGAGGTGGCGTCTGGTTAATTGCACTGGGCTCTGCTTCGTGAGCTTCTGATCAATCGGACTGCTCGGCATACGCATCAAGAGTGCTGCGTTGGCAGACTATACGCACTGGCAGCACCGAAGGAAGAATGGCGATCTTGGAAGCACAGGAGCCGTTCTTCTAATGCAGGGTATCACCTCGCACTCAGCAGAAACTCAGACGCGGGAGAAAACATAGGAGCTTGCGTGTCTGGGTTGCACATGTGTTGAATGCGTGTTACTGGATCTAAGAATAATAGTACAACTAAGCATTTTCTGATAAACATTTGTCAACGCAGTGCCCGCCCGTGTCTCCTTTCTTGTGTTTTTGTGTCCCTCACCAAGGTATCAAAATTTAAAAGGTCATTTACCGCACACTAGCTCTCTGGTCGCGGGGAGGTTGTCAAGAACAAAACCACTCGACTAATTGCCGTCGAAACACTCTTCCGGATCATTGACAACGCCCGCGACACAAATCCTTCTTTACCTCTAGTGTCGTTGACACAACAAACCTCAGCACCAGTAGTATGTGAATTACCCTGCACCACGGTATTACCCACCGGAAGGAAGTAGCCATTCAGCCGACGTCAACATATAAAGGACACCCACTAAGATATAAACGGCACTGCCTTTCTAAATATGTCCAGGAAGTCCTTTACGACTGCTCCTATACCCCTACACCACCCCACAATTGCACCAATGTGTTGCTGGCGGTTGCGGCTAGTCTCTAGAAAAAACGAGAGAACAAGGGGCCCAAATCACTACAACATTAGACGGCTATGTGAACCAATACCACTGATTCATCCCCAGTCCTGTGTTTAACACTGCCTCGCAACCATTGATCCATCTATTCATTCATTCGTCTACGTACCCATCCGTCCATCCATCCCTTCATCCATTCATCCACCCATCCAACCGTTTGTGTGTCCGTGGTGTCCATACCTCCATCCATCCATCCATCCATCCATCCATCCATCCATCCATCCCTCCATCCATCCATCATCCATCATCCATCCATCCCTCCATCCATCCATCCATCCATCTATCCATCCATGCATGCATGCATGCATGCACATACATACATCACAACTCATGCATGCATGCATCATACATACATAATACAGACATAAAAAGAACATAAACATACATACATACACATACACATACATACAACATACATACATACATCATACATACATACATACATACATACATACATACATACATACATACATATACATACATACATACATGCAGCATGTATGCAAGGCATGCATTTGCAGCAGCTCGGCCGTGGCAGCAGGGGCAGCTCGCGCAGCCAGACCGGTGCACCGCGTGACTGCAGATCCTTCCCCGATCAGCGAACCACGAGACACGTCACGAAGCCAGCACATAGAATCGAGACAGAGATCCCACAGAACCGCACTCGCGCTCTGTCACGCTGGTTCACTACCTGCGCCATGGTTCAACCGTCTTTGCCGCTTTTCGCCGTCTCCTCTTGGCTCGGCACTCCACATTAAATGGTGAAATGTCTCCTCACGTCCCCTTCATAATTGGTGACCCGGAAAACTAGCCCACACCGCAGCTCAGGGCATTTACGGCAACCATCTCAGCCGCATCACCAACGCTACGTAAGCATATCGATCGGGGCCTAGGACACGTCACCCAAGGCTTTAAAACTCCAGTCTGGATTCCCAAGCTCTAACATCCAGCCACCCAACCTCACGCTTCCGGGGCTGCAGGAGTTTTCCGAAAAAGGGCCTCCTGTGTGGTTCGCGGTACTTGAAAGCTATTTTTTATCAATGCCATATACAACCAGGCGTAGCACTACAGCATCGTCAGCACGGCTATCCCAGAACGCATCGTGGCACAACTTCAGCTGCTCTGCAAACCCGTAACGTGTATGAGGACTTCAAAATGGCAGTCCTAGTTCAATTCGGTGGTACGAGCCATTTTTATCGTCGGCGAACTTCTACTACAACAGCCACAGGTATATTACCTGCGACGGTAGAGAAGCCACGCTCTGTCCGTCCTCCCAGTCAAAAGGACACTCTAAGCCCTTTCCTGACGAAGATACGGACGTCCCCTTCATCCACGCCGACGGCACCCTCGATACCGCCAGGAAGCTCAGCAGTTTTGGTGAGCTTTTTCGTGCCGTGGAGGACAAGATTTACATTTTCATTCCAAATCACTACCTTCATATATAGCCGTGCTACGCCAAAGATATCGACGTATGGCTGGCTCAGGCCGAAGCATTTTTCGCCATCAACGGCATTACCAGTGACGTTGCCAAGTGTAAACTGTTGAATCGGGTTCCCCAAACGACCAGCTGTCCACCATACGCGACAAGCTGTTCGCTGCACCCTCGGTTCAGTACTCACTGCTTAAGCAAGCGGTTCTCTCGCCTTACCGCATCCAGCAACTTACCTGAGTACCTGGGCCAGCGATGTCATCCTCGCCTAGCACCCCAGGAGCCCTGACTGGCCGTAACGATCTACCCGCATCAATGTATTCTCCATCATGTCTCGACCTCGCCATACGAGTGAGTTCGACATGCATTCCCATGTACTTCCCGGCCCCATCCTCGACTGCAACCGCGAGTGAGTTTATGCATTTGAGACCCCCCCTAACGTAGACCAAACCCAGCCATGATCACTACCAGTCAAATGACTGCTGCGTAACAACATCCCCAGTGCGCCCCGCAATCATGACAGTGCGCCATCGCAAACGTCGTCATCAGTTCTTGGCTCGTCGTTACCTGATTATTCTGTCATCGCAGCGCCCACTGGGACCCACGCCTAGAACGCTTACCACTGTATCTCCGATGATGGAACATAGCGTGGTACATGCTCCGCCCAAGAGAGAGGCCTTTTAACTTCTGCCATCTCGAATGCGCCTCCTCGCAAATTATCGCAACGATCAAGCAGCCGGTTGCAAATTCCACCTCAGCAGCCAGAGGCAGCTGGTGGCACAGAACTTCTACAGGGCAAGCCCTACGCCAAAAAATCATACTCGACTATTGTGTCTACAAAAACAACAACGGGCAGAACAGCGCAACAATTGGTAATCTGTCACCGCCCCAAACGACCCCAGGCACGAGGCTTCAATCTTGATCAACCCAAACGCAGGACCAAGCGTCATTACGCAAGACGCAGCAGCCAAACGAAACCCTCTCACCTTGAATGTCCTGAACTAAGAGCTCGCCTGAAGGCATGCCGATGGACACCGTAGCGTGGGTTTAAATTAGGAGCCTTCTGCGATTGGTGCAGCCAGTGCCCGCCGCCTAAACTGCTAAGTTCTGTCAAAATGGTCATTTCTATTGCTCCGTGCAACACCCTGACGTATCGGAAGTCCATGCTTCCATTCCGTCGTCTGCAGGTTTTGCGCCCTGTGACTGGTCCACTGCTATTAATCCCGGTGGCGTCCACCCGAAAACATGACACCCTACCGGACAGCTTCCACGGCCTTAAGAGGACAGCACACTACCTGTTATAGTGTTCAGCTTGCCATTCCCGTCATCCTGGGAGTGTGAGTGGAACGAACTTGTCTATCATCTACAGTGCACAGAAGACATTACTTTTACGTTTTGTTCCTTCTTTGGTTGTTCATTACAGTAATACAGAAAGAAAGGGAGAGCGAGGGATAAAGTGGAAGAAGGAAGGAAACAGAGATAAACGAAAAAAAGCTTTGAACATTAGATGGAGTGATCCCAAACTCTCCACTATCAGCCACCGGTAGTTTAGTGGAGAGGGTACTCATGGGCTGGCAACCATGGTTACAGGGTGGGAAAAAGGCAGGATAGTTTGTGGGTACGCATGCCGAAATGAAACCTAAAATCACCTGTGGTTGTGCAAGGTAAGCTCCTCATGCTTTTAAATTATTCAACGTTTAAACCAAATCATTTTGTTTTCAGCTATGCCCTAAATTCCACATACAACAGAAGCCCTGACCAAGGTGGCTGCAGAAAAAAAAACGGTGTGAATTCATACGAGATGAATGCGTTGCGTACCTACCCTTCAGGCCACGACTTGTCGGGTGCGTTTTGGTATAAATGCCGGAATGGCGACACCCCCCTCTCCTGTACTAAACGCCCCTCAGAACACCGTTAGAACCGATCCCTCAGAGGCCTAGAGCTCTCCAGCTAACAGCCTTACACAACACCTAATAGCCCCTAGTGCATCTTTGCAACAGTGTATTTTCTGCAGGACTGTTATCAGTAGAAATGGTGAATTCGAGGCGTTTCCTTGCTCCGGTTTGAAAGTTGCATTGTTTAGCGGACTGGTTTATATGTGTATATTCACATCATAAAAAGTCTCCTTTGACAGTTATTCCTGTTTCTCTCCCCTTTCCTACTCCAGTTGGTTCGCAGTATTGAGGCGCGAGGGAATGAACAACAAAGAATCAACAAAATATTGAACAGAAATGTCTTATGTGCACAGTACACAATATCCCAGACCCAGTATGAGCGGAATGGCAAGCTGTACGCTCTTACAAGTAGTGTGCAGTCCTGTTCAGGCCATGGAAGCTGTCCGGTGGTTTGCCATTATTTCATGTGGGCGCCCGACGGTGCTGAGCAGTGAACTAGTCACAGGGCGCAAGACGTGCAGAGGAGGAAGGGAGCATTGACTTCCGATACGTCGTGGTGTTGCACGAAGCACTTGAGATGGCCATGTTGACAGAA
>CM023458.1:22278850-22381199 GCA_013339765.2 Haemaphysalis longicornis | reverse complement strand
TCACCTTCAGGGGAAGTGTCCACAACTGAGGGAATCGGGCTGACATTCGAGCCTCTCCCAAGGGCTTATCCGGTTTAATATGTTAGGGGCTGGGTTGAGTCCACTGAAGTTGCTTCTCAGTGCGAGAGCCACTTTGGCGGCAGCATTCCTGCCACAGCCATTAGGGTGGGACCATGCAAAGAGGTGAGTCTTCATTTTAAACCACGATGGGTTCCATCTTTACAGCGTTAAGGCTTGGGTCTTTGGGACCGCCGTTGGAGTTAATGGCGCGTGGCAGGCTTGTAGTGATGGGGCTGCTGCGACTACGTCGCCGTTGACGGCGCCGCAGTTGTCTTCGGGGTTTGGGTTCGCCGAGATGCTGACAATGCTTGGATGCTAGGATACAAGAAATTTGTCCACGAGTTCTAAAAAACCGTAAATAGTGCAGCAGAGCACTTCCGTGACGCACCAGTAATAATAATGAACGAGATAGATCTCGAAATGATCTACTTAAGGAGCGATTACCCGAGCCCATGCGAAGCCTATTTACTTTGTTTGGGTTCCTAGCGGAGAAAAACATACCTTAAATATTTTCTATAAGTATGGCAAGTGGTCAGCATACATGTTTACCTTTCCGAAATTTTTACCTGTTTGGAGGCTCCTCTAGCACCGTAATATATCCTTCTTAAAATAAAACACCACTTTGGGGTATCAAAAGGCACATCTTCACACATCTTCATAGAAGCGTTCCACTACCTGGTCGTCATGGTTGCATGTGGCGGCATAGCCCTGTAACACCTTGGCCTTGTGCCACTTATAGAGCCTAAATACAATACCTGCTGCCCTTTGAGTAATGCTATAGTATTCTTCTATGTTTCCAGCTATTCTTTTATTGACTATAGCTCCTACTCCCAGTTCTCTTCTGTCCTCTAGACCACGGACATAGAACGTGTCCATTTCTCGGTACCGTAAAGGCTTCACCTGTTCTCCTAACCTCACTAAGCCCTATGACATCCCATTTGATGCCCTTTAGATGTAACTCTTGAGCCAGGAGAGAACGAGGTGCTCCAAACTCTTGCCCGAGAACGATGTTAGAATATCGATCTTGAATGATCGACGTGGGGTGGTTTCCCCGGTTAGGGCGTAAGAAAGGCATTTCTTGTCTTTCCTTCAGGCGGAAGTTCCCTCTTCAAGCAGCATTTATTGAAGAGTAGTCAGGTATGCGATGGCGAGGTCATCACGGTTGCGGAGCAGTTTGGTCTTATTGGAGCTCCGGACCAGTTTGGTTTTGATGTGTTGAATTGTAGCAAGGACCTCCGCCTCTGTTATGTGGCGTCAAAATCTCGATTGGGATCGACAGCGTAACTTGGTTGAGTTCCGGCTTGGTAGCAGGAGCGTATTTATTAGGAATGGAACCGAGGATTTGGGTCTCAGTACCACGAAAGTGGCGTATAATGTTGGCTACTACGAGGCATTGTGTGCTGTTTTTGGTGGAGGGGTCCGTTAGATGTTGGACGATTTTCCACATCCGCAAAATATAGAAGTGTAAGTTGAAAGCCTCTCATGCACTGTGCCAGTTTGAGTGAGAAGCTAAAGGTTGTATTCCAATATCCCGGTCTAGAGAACCTAGTCTCTTCGAACTGTTCGGCTGTGCCACTGCTTGGCGAGAGATCGCTGGAGCCTAACTTTTGCTTGACACATATGTGCGAGTTTGGAATCAGGCTTTGGGGTATTCAGGGGTGTGTACTTCTTCCTCTTCTACTGACATTCCGAAAGCCTCTACTGACATTCCGAGGGTAATAAGGGTACCTAAAGGAGTTGGGGTTTAATTAAATTTTTTTGTGCGCTAAAAATGTCTGGGCCTATTAGGCGGGACTCTAATTTGATTGGGGGATATTGATAGTACGCCAATTTTAATTTTATTATTCGTGTGGTTACTGCCTAGATCGACTTGCGGTTGAGAATAGGTATTAAGAGGAAGCGCTGTACGTGTCTAGTTGAGGTCGGGAGAGCTGTACGTGCCGACTCTCTATCCTAAGCAAGTTGAATATGCAGGGTCCTTGAGTAAAGTGAGAGAAAGTTCGCTATCTAACGAGGGATACGTGATTTCACAGTTTCTTTTACTTATCCGCAGGCGGGCTGGCGGGCGTTGAAGGCACCTACTACAATGAGGGGATGTCTGCCTTCAAGGGTGATCGCTCGTTTAAAAAGTACGTGAAAACAGTTTTGTAGGCGGGGGCTGCTACAGAGCTTTATTATAAATACACGCGGTTGTAGTTTACTTGATCAAGAAATAAGCTCGACGAAGACATAGTCGATAAGTGTGCGAAGATGGAGCTCATTTGCTTTATGGGAGGTCACGATGGACGAGCATGATTGTTTCACGAGGTCAGGGTTCACTTAGAAGAACTGCGAGTTGGGCTTGTTGGGATAGGTTCATAATGGGAAACAGCGCAAAAACAAAACTTGGACAAGAAAGACAACGGGACGATGCGCTACTAGCAACTGAAACGTTTAATCATCAAAACGTTTAATCGTCAAAGGTCAGCCAACCAACCTTCTGTTTTGCTATCAGATGCCGAGTTTGCTTTTTTGGATAAGGGCTGATAAAGTGTACCGTGCATCTTTCGGAGTATGAACACGTGCGGTTTGTGCGTATGCAGTGTTTTCGGTGGTTGTTTTTCTTTAAGCCAGAATTTCTTTTTTAAGCCAGAAAACTGCGGTTCAGAGTGTATTCTGCATGCCTATGACATCGGGGGGTTGGCCCAAGGCTCTACAGTCTATGTGGTACTGGAGCGTGCCACGTTACCACCAGTATTCCCGGTTCTCCACTGCCGTATAACAATGTTCTGTACCTGCATAATCAGGAGTGGCGGGTTTTTTATTTTGTTCAATGGGTTTGAATGATTTTTAAATTATGTGTATGGTCGTGAACAGTTGTGTTCAAATACACATTCTAGCGTAGAAGTCAGTTATCTGAGAGCGGTGTATTGCTACCTTGTCGGCGGAAGGTGGTAATTGCTTAGCTACCGTGGCGGCTAGACTGTGACTAGTTTATGGCGTTCGTAAATTGATTTCCTTTTTAATGATATATTCTCGCATAAGCTGTGCATTCGCAGCCGTTGGTATTCGTGATTGTATATTAATTGCATTGTCCCGTGGGGTGGAGGTTGAGAAAGAACTGCAGGAGGTGCAGGGGTCTTGGTCGAGGGCCTGAGGGATTTAAGTTCTTTTTTCGGTGCAGAGGGGGATTCACTATCGTTCGGATCGCACCGCATAGTAGTGGTTGAGCGAGAAAGGTAAGACTGTTGATCGAGGCCATGGAAAGTTTGAATTCCGTTTTTAGAGTATACCTTGCAGCTATGACCATGTCCAGTAATTGCTAACGGTGTGCTGTTTCGTTTGATTGAGGAGAGCGGGTGGCCACAATTGACAAGCTTACCCTACGGTCATTCACCGAAAAGCACTGATGGGGTTTTGAAAGTGAGCCACCAGCACTCTTATTTAAGGCGGGCTGTTCGACTGGAGACGTGCTGCGAACGAGGCTTGATGTTAAGTCGGTAGTGGCGTTTTGGGGTGGGGGTGGCAAGGGTGCAGGATAGTTGGATGCCTGATACTAAAACGCGAAAGTGGAAACGGCAAATATTGATCATAGTTTTCAGGAGATGCGGGGAAGTAAACGGTTATTTGGGGCTGAGAAAGGTTCTTACGGAGTGTATAACACAACGTGGTGGCCTCCACACACAATGCGCAGGGTTTCTATGAGTGTTGCTCACCTGGGAGGGGCTGGAGACCGCAGTATTGGCAGCAAGATGGGTTATTATTGTGGAAGACGTCGGCGGGGTTTCCCAGGGACCCACAGGATAAGCAAGCTTCTCTATTTCTTTCATATATGTGGCCTCGGTACTTAATTCCTTAGTGGTAGTGGTAGGACGGTATCCGAAGGCTTTCAAATGCCAACGAAGGATGTTGGCGTGACCCATGCACACCTGCAGCTCTGTTCGTGTGCTCGAGGGTTCGAAGCTTGCGGTGATGCCTTCGTGGCAGTCTTAGTCGGGAATTACATGGACGTACCCTTTGGATGTACTTTCGGCGGTGGCCGCATAACATCAGGTTTGGTATTCGTGGTCTTGTAAGGAGATAGCACCAACAGCCTTGTATTTCTCTGCACGCAAAAGACTTGGAGCGCTTACTACTACGATATTTTTTTCTCAATTTTTGTGTATGTATCCTGGGGTTTCGTTAGTTTGCAGAGAACACCTACGAGGATTTTGTATCAAAATTCCTTCATGCTGACCTTTATATGAAAAGGTGGTTAGGAGGGCGCATGCTCACCTTCAGGGGAAGTGTCCACAACTGAGGGAATCGGGCTGACATTCGAGCCTGTCCCAAGGGCTTATCCGGTTTAATTTGTTAGGGGCTGGGTTGAGTCCACTGAAGTTGCTTCTCAGTGCGAGAGCCACTTTGGCGGCAGCATTCCAGCCACAGCCATTAGGGTGGGACCATGCAAAGAGGTGAGTCTTCATTTTAAACCACGATGGGTTCCATCTTTACAGCGTTAAGGCTTGGGTCTTTGGGACCGCCGTTGGAGTTAATGGCGCGTGGCAGGCTTGTAGTGATGGGGCCGCTGCGACTACGTCGCCGTTGACGGCGCCGCAGTTGTCTTCTGAGTTTGGGTTCGCCGAGATGCTGACAATGCTTGGATGCTAGGATACAAGAAATTTGTCCACGACTTCTACAAAACCGTAAATAGTGCAGCAGAGCACTTCCGTGACGCACCAGTAATAATAATGAACGAGATGGATCTCGAAATGATCTACTTAAGGAGCGATTACCCGAGCCCATGCGAAGCCTATTTACTTTGTTTGGGTTCCTAGCGGAGAAAAACATACCCTAAATATTTTCTATAAGTATGGCAAGTGGTCAGCATATATGTTTACCTTTCCGAAATTTTTACCTGTTTGGAGGCTCCTCTAGCACCGAAATATATCCTTCTTAAAATAAAACACCACTTGGGGTATCAAAAGGCACATCTTCACACATCTTCATAGAAGCGTTCCACTACCTGGTCGTCATGGTTGGATGTGGCGGCATAGCCCTGTAACACCTTGGTCTTGTACCACTTATAGAGCCTAAATACAATACCTGCTGCCCTTTCAGTAATGCTATAGTATTCTTCTATGTTTCCAGCTATTCTTTTATTGACTAAAGCTCCTATTCCCAGTTCTCTTCTGTCCTCTAGACCACGGACATAGAACGTGTCCATTTCTCAGTACCGTAAAGGCTTCACCTGTTCTCCTAACCTCACTAAGCCCTATGACATCCCATTTGATGATCTTTAATTTTTTGAACACCTCTATACTCACTTCACTAGATATGGTTCTCGTGTTAAACGTTGCAAGGTTCAGATTCTAATGGCGCCCTGTCTGGGTCCACGTATTCTTAGCACCCTTTGCAGCGTCACAGGTCTGACCGACGCCATGGTCAATTGCTTCGCAGCCACTGGAGACTGAGGGACGTGGGTTAATCGGCGTATTCATTGGAGGTTGTGGCCGTTACTACACCAGGGTGGCCAATCCTGCTCTGTTGAGGGAGTGCGTTGCCGGCAATGGTCGCCGGGGTCAGGCCACACCCCAAGCCCCAACTGCAATTCCATTATTGCGCAGTTTTTTTTCGGTGGGAATTGTCCGGCACAGGGATTCAAACCACGGTTTTTCTGCACGCGAGGCGGATGCTCTACCTCTACTATGTAACTCTTCGTCAACGCTGCACCACACGACGGTGCAGCGGTGGTGTAGACACGTAAATTGACGGCGGCGTAGATACACGGCTGGGGATAGCGCGGCTCTGGAAGCTTCGAATTTAGGATTCCTACTCGGCGGCCCCAGTGGCCTACGAACAAAAATGAAAATAACAAGTTTCCTGAGTGCACATACCGTAACATTGTTCTCTAAACACGCAGCTAATTCCCGCTGCGGAGACTGACCGGGGTCCTGGGAGTCTTGGAACGCAAATGCGTTCGTGCTTTCTGAGTTGGCTTTTAACTAAATATCGGGGGATTAACGCACTCTAGAAGCTTCGGAATTGGAATTCCTTCCCGGCGGGGCCAGTGGCCTACGAAGAAAGAGGAAAATTAAAAGAGTCCCGGGGGCAGATACGATAACATTGTTCTCTAAACACGCAGCTTATTTTCTTCCCGTGGTGGAGACTATATCTGAGTCCCGGAAATCTGGTGAACAGGAATGCGTTTGTGCTTTCTGAGTTGGCTTTTAACTATACGTCGGGGAATTATCGCACTCTAGAAGGTTCGGAATTAGAATTTCTTCGCGGCGGGACCAGAGGCCTACAAAGAAAGAGGAAAATAAAAGTTGGCTGGGGGAACGTACTCTAGCATTGTGCTGTAAACACGCAGTTTATTTTCTTCCCACGGCGGAGACTGACCTGGGTCCCGTGAGTCTGGCGAACACTAATGCGGTCGTGCTTTCTGAGTTGGCTTTTAACTACACGTCGGGGACTAACGCGCTCTAGAAGCTTCGGAATTGGAATTCCTTCCCGGCGGGGCCAGTGGCCTACCAAGAAAGAGGAAAAATAAAAGGTGCCCGGGGGCACATACCGTAGCATCCTTCTGAAAACACGCAGCTTGTTTTGTTCCCGTGGTGGAAACTGACCTGGGTCACGGGAGTGTGCCGAACGCGAATGCGTTCGTCCTTTCTGAGTTGGCTTTTAACTAAACTTCGTGGGATTAACGGGCTGTAGAATCATCGGAATTAGAATTCCTTCCCCGCGGGGCCAGTGGCCTACGAAGAAAGAGGAAAATAAAACGTTTCCCGGGGGGACATACCGTAGCATTGTTCGGTACACCCGCAGCCTATTTTCTGCAAGCGGCGGAGACGGACCTGGGTGACGGGAGTCTGGCGACCACGAATGCGTTCGTGCTTTCTGTGTTCGCTTTTAACTACACGTCGGGGGATTAACGCGCTCTAGAAGATTCAGAATTAGAATGTCTTCCCGGCGGGGCCAGTGGCCTACGAAGAAGGAGGTAAAAGGTTTCCCGGGTTGAAACACCGTAGAATTGTTCTGTAAACCCGCAACTACCCCTAAAAAGAGGTGGGAAAAAAAGGGTAAAATAATGCCCGCAAACGTGCAACCACATACTTGTTTGCATCGAAAATGAGCCAGATCCTGCTGTTTTTGGGGACAAAAGAGCTAAATCTGTGAGCGCGATGGGAGGTTGCATTTAGCTTGACTTTTTAGACTTCTTTGTGGCTGTTTTGAGAAGTTTTTTATGTTATTCGGAGCTCGCTTTTCATAAATTCAGATGGCCACGAGGAGATCCGCGAAATGTTTGTTCCAGATTTCAACGACGAAGTGAAAGGAAGAATAAGTGAACGAAATAAAACTGAGATGTGAAACGACATTTTCGTTGTCTGTCCCGTCTCTCTGAAGAAATTCTGCTAATATTTATCTTTTTAATCCAATATTTACAATTTCAGTACCTATCTATATAGCAGAAGCTTACAAGCCCTGGAACTACCCTGAGAGTAGCAACCACTTCATTAAGGGGAAGAAGAATATATGAGCACCCCCCTTGAGAAACATCTTAAAACTTCATGGCAAGGCAATGAAGCGCTTCCTTACTTTATGAGTGCCCTGGAAAATTTTCCAAGGGCAGAACTATAAAAGAGTGGCTAATGGTGCCAGGAAGTCTCAATGCTCTCTTTGAATAATTCACCATTTTTGAAGCCCTTCTGCATAGTTTTAGTTCCTTTTAGGCCAATACTCAATCATGAAAGTACATTTACTTGAAGTTTTTATTAAACTAACGCTTCAACTTGAGTGTTTTAATTCAATGTGAGCCGTTTATAAGCTTATCACCCCAATATTGCTCAAATTCACTGCATAGTTTTAATTACATGGCGCCCTAAACTTCCCCTAGCTGACATGTCAAATATATCATAAAAAATCTTTGATACCATTGCATTTAGGTCTGGTAACAAAATTCCGCTTATTTCTCTCGTTTGGGTATTGTGGATCTGGCTCATTTTAAAAAAATGCCTGAAATATAGGTGTCTTTTCTGTACAAGAATATTTCAGGAATTAGGGAATGTACACCATATCATTAAGTAACATGAAAAATATACACTTTAAATTGAGGCTAGTGGCACCCTATTACCGATTCGACCTAACTCTAGTTTATTTGAAATACTGTCACTCTTTTTTGAGACCAGTGCAGGTGCCCATGCATAAACAGACATAGGCGAAAGCAGTAGAACAGGCGGGTATGAATGAATAAACAGGGATAATAACGGTAAGGATACTCAGTGGATAAGAAAACAGTGGTGAATAAACATTCCTAAAGTTGATAAAAAAGGAAACATGCAGGTTTTGTTTACACAGCCAGGTCTTCGGTGTCGACAAGAAAATAGAAGTGCGTGACTCATATTTCAAAAAAACTTGATCGAACTGATCTGAGTAGTGTACGTGTCAGAATGTAGCACTTTATTTACATCCAAGTAACGAATATCCGGCTTACGTGTTGAACAAGTTATGTAAAATAAAAAAAGAGCACGAAGAACATTTTCAAAAATAAAGACGAAGGAGGAATAAGCAGTCCAGAGTGGCCGCAAAAGGATACTTTTGAACACGCGATGCAGGAATGCAAAGGCGTAAGGTGCTGTACATTGTACACTGTACAGCAGGTTAACGTGAATGGGAAATGGATGAAAGATTTCAAACTATTTGATGCTTTCCTATTAGGGGTGACTTTTTGCGATTTATAATAAAAATTGAGATCATAAATTTGTGTTAGTGATAGACGGGCTTGAGTGGTTCCAATCTCTCAGGGCGAGTGGAAAAAAGCAATACTTAAAGGTATTGTTATGACAGGAATATTCGACTAAAGAGCGCAGGTGCTCTTGCCTTATTTGCCGTGTTCCAGAGGGGCGGATGTACTTATAAGCTTTGATCTTATAATGATTGTTCAAGAGTTAAAAGAGGTAGTTTAGTCGCCCTTGTTGTGCTATAAATCCAAGTGTAGAAAGTCCACAATCAGTTAACACATTAGTTGGTGAGTCCGTACGCATATACTTATGGCATATAAATCTGATGGCTTGTCTGCCAACCCTTTCCAGTTTTGTAAAGCTGGTAGCAGTATACGGGAACCATACGGTTTTGGCATATCATAGCACTGGCCTCATACATGTGGTGTAAGGTAGCAGTTTAGTTGATTTTGGCGCAAGTCGCAAACATTTTCAAACATCAAACAGCTTGCGCAAGGCAGAAGATGTAATGTTTGCGATGTGCGAGTCGCATTTAAGATAAGACGTTAGAACAACCCCTAAATATTTGTGTTCATTTGTTTGACCAGTTGCGTGCCATTGATGTGGTAAGAGAAATCAGTGGGCTGTTTTTTCCGTTTTTATAGTCATACACACTGATTTTTTTTCAGGGTAATACTCTATTGCCATTTGTTGCGCTAATTGGCAAGCTGATCTAGAGCATGAGTGAGCACAAGATGGTCTCTAGCACTATTGATTTCCTGGTAGTTAATACAATCATCAGCGAAAAGTTTGATGTTACACGCAATTTTGCGGTGATAATATTATTAAAGATAAGAAAAAGAAGCGGACCAAGCACGGAGCCCTGGGGGACCACTAAGGTAACAGGTTTGCTCTCTTATAGCACGCATTCAAAGACCACAAAATGAGAACGGTGATGCAGGAAGTCTTCAATCCAACTTGTTATATTTCCCGTTGGAATTACACTTTTTTTAGTTTCGCGAGTAGTTTTCTGTGGCACACCGAGTTGAGCGCTTTAGAAAAGTCGAGCAGTATGAGGTCTGTTTGTGTGCGGTTGTTGATAGTAATGGCAAGGTCATGTGCAACTTCTGTGAGCTGCGTTGTTTTTGGCAGTCCACTTCTAAAGACGTGTAGGCTAAGTAATGAGTTTTTTTTTTGCTTCTAGGAACAATGTTAGATGATTTAGGATGATGTGTTTGAGTATTTTACATGATGTACTAGTGAGGGAGATGGGCCTTAAGTTAGAAGGGCCTGTGCCATCGCCTGCTTTAGGTATCGGTGTTTGCTTTTTTCTAGTGATCGGGAAGCTTTGATGATGAAATGGATTAATGGTAAACTAGTCCTAAATACCTGCACACCGTTCTGCATACCTCCTCAGAAATTGTTTTGAATGTCGTCTGGCCCGCAAGCTTTTTAATTGACCAAAGCCTGAGAAAATTTATTTAAAGATCGGCACTGCTTTATTCCTATACAGAAAATTCTAATAAAGGGATTTTTAAGCAGCGAATGCGGCAACTTCGCAACTTTGAAATAAGATGTGACGCTTATTAGTAGCAACTGCTTTAAGAAAGTCACAAGAAATAGCGATGATAAATTATTTGCTCTCAATGTAACAAAGCATTTTCTTTTTGATGTCAACAGCGCTGTCTGTGAATTTTCCACCTTGAAGTCTATATTTCCGCTGGAAATTACGTTAATATTGTAGGAACGTCCGCAGCCTACCTTTCAAACGTCGAAGCTTTGCTATTTAAGAAAGGAAGGATTCTTTGAAATGCCCTGAAAAGTGTTGGAGTGATTTTGAAAATTAGCCCTAATTAGAAATAATTCAGGGGTGCTTTTTTAACGACAGTACTTTTTCTGAGGCTACATAGACTCGACACATCTTTTATGTATGTCGTTGTGTATCTCATAAATAAATAATTGTTTGAAAGACACAATAAACATTGTACTACAAAAATAGGGCGCAGAATATTTAGGTACAATGCCTATACGTTTACACCGACTTTGACACAAGTCAGCAGAACCACGTGAGATATGTGCAGTAGAGGGAATAGAATTGTTTAACTATACAACCACATCTTTAGCTATGTACAAAATGAATTGAATGTTTGTTGCAGTAGAGAATGCGCAATAGCACTATTTTATTCAAAGTTAGTTTCCTTCAAAGTTTAACTAAACGTTGGCGAACTAGCATCAGCAGTACAGGAACCAAACATATGGCACTGTCAGAGGAACCTTCCTCTCCGAGGAAACAACAGCTCCTCTCAAAGGTTACACTGAATTTTCTGTCGCGTGCACCTTCTCATTTGATGCTGCCGAGCGATGGCATGCCACTCGTCGAAGCTTCCGCAGCAGTTTCCGACAATACAAAAGCAGCCGTCACTAGGAGCAGTCACGCCAAGCGGTCTTTTAAACAGTACATTCTACTTATTCGCCGCCCAATACCTTGGCCACAAAATCGCAGTACACCAAACGCCAAGATAACCGTGCCCCTACGCATTTTTGGCCCACATGTTCTGTATTTTCGACGAATGGGCAATTGGGGCGTATTGGCGTGCGCGTTATACCGCATGACTAGATTCTAACACGTGTTGGGTGAACACCACATTCCAGACTCAACATAAAATCTCACAAGTGTTCTTGTAAGAAGGCATAGGTCAATGCATCCAATCTTGCCTTACTCGTTCTTTTTATTAGGATAAGGGGGGCAAGTGGTAATAGAAAAGCCGCCGTGATATTAGCCACGCGGTGTTGCGAAATACCGTCTCGGGTGCAAACCGACGACAAGTGCCTCTAAAAAACTACAGATGCCTATTTCAACTCCGACAAGGCTTGAGCCTGTGGTCCGGGTTTCAGAGTTACCCCAGTCATGAATACATCAATCTGTTTAAATCAAATCAAATCAAATATTTTATTTTCAGAATGAATTCTCTAAAGATCCCTGGCTAAAAGCTCCGAATAAGCTTGACGAAGGACAGGGAACCGTTCTGTTACATAGCAGCCAGGGTAAATAGCGTAAACACAGCAGTGTACGGTGCTTGATAGGAGGCTGGTAGAGACACAGAGGAAAGAAAAAAAAAGATAATGGTAAGAATTTGTAATAAAAACAAAAATAAACAAAATCACTGAGTAAACATACTTTAAACATGAGTTAAAATAAATACACATACATATATACGCATACATATGTACACACACATACATATATATGCCCAAATATATACATGCACATAGATACACACACATGGACACATATATAAGCGCTCCTGTAATGGCATAATAACAATACACAGCGTTATTCGCAATAGCAAAACAGCTTAACACAATGCTAGAGAAAATACACAACGAGCTGTACTCACATCATAACAACGTTATAGATTGTCATAAAACGCAGATGTGCAAAAGTTTTTTTGCAATAAAATAGATGGATCTACACATAAAAAAGCGGTATTTATATTTTACAGAACAGCGCAGTAAGCTCACGCTTGCTGTATCCGATTGTGTGAATGTATCTATTTAATATGCTATACAATACGGAGGATGTACCACCGATACTGAGGAAGTATCACGAGTACTGAGGAGGTACTCCACCAAACATGAGCGGGGAACGCCTATCATCGAACCTTGTTCAGCAAAGTCTCACCGAAAGCACCGAACAGAATACAGACACTGCAGGGAATTCACGTCCTCCGCAATTTGGCGGTTGTCCGACGACTGGTTGAGGTACCAGTGCTGTGATATTTCCGGATAAAAAGAAACATACGAAAGATTACAGCTACTTATACGTCAAAGGTGATCGCACAACTTGGACCGCATAGAATAACTTCGAGAAAATACCAGCCATTCTAGGTAATACCTATTTGGTAATGATAAACCAAACTATGTGGCTTCTGTGCAATTCGACAAATTGCCAAGAAGACGCATATATTTATATATACATACATATATATATATATATATAGATATATATATATATATATATATATATATATATATATATATATATAATATATCTATATTATATATATGTATCTACATATATAGATATCTATATATGTATATAATATATACATATATATATAGTATATATATCTATATATATATATATATATATTATATATATCTATATATATATATATATATATATATATACATATATATTGTTACGCTTCGGGAGATGACACGAACCATCTAGCGATGAAGCGATGTATTTACATAATGGTGAACTATTTAAAGAAAAGCCATAAACGATCCCGGACTGGCTGCTTTTCGCACACAGCTCTACGTCGTCATCCTTTGTGGTGGGCTATCGCTCAACGGGGATAGTTTTTTCTCGTGACATAACCTCCCCGGTGGATGAAGACCGTACCGGTCGATGTCGAGGCAAATTAGAGATTGATGGCGGATGAGTGGTGGGATGAAAACTGCAGTTACGAATCACTTGCCACCACGGATGACGATGATGGAGTTGATGATGCCTGGCCCAGCAACAGCAATGGCTTCAACCGCGGCGAAGCACCAAAGGTCTTCGAGCCACGGCGGACAGAAGGGTGAGGGATCCCATGTTCGGCTTATCTGGGCACGGCTCGTTTCGTCAGGTCTTCATTCGGGTCTTTCGGGCTGGGGAACACGGGCGGGGGGCATCGTCTTGTTGTGGTCTCGACTGGGCTGGGGCGGCCCGGTGCGGCTTCGTTGTCATTGGCAGCCAAGATGGGGAGGACGAACCCGCACACTCCACGAAAATGTTACGTGGCGGCGGATGACACGAACCATGTAGCGATGAAGCGATGTATTTACATAATGCTGAACTATTTACACAAAGCCATAACCGAGAGCGGCCTGGCTGCGTCGCGCACGCAGCGCTATGTCGTCATCCGTTGTGGTAGGCTATCGCGCAACGCGGATTGTCCTGTCTCCTCCTGACAATATATATATATATATATATATATATATATATATATATATATATATATATATATATATATATATATATATATATATATATATATCTTTATATGCGTCGGCAGTTAAGATTGACGCTTGAATAAAAGGGGAGAATGCGGTAGGCCCTTGAAAACGTTGAATTTTGAAACATAGAAATAACACCCGGAACAAATGCCCGCCTGCTCGGATCGAAACCGACGACCTCCAGAATAGGTTTCTGGTGCGATGACCACTACGCTAGCAGGCGGGGCTGTTTCCCCTCCAATTTCTCGAGTATTTATATTAAGGGATTTGTTTTCTGTGCTTGAGGGTGGTTGGAAGCGCCACTTGGACTAGTGGTGTGAAGGGGGCTTTCTTTTTACTCTCGGCCGTGACTCGAGCATTTACGGCATGTCGAGAGTGGTTGAAGGGAATCAGTGAGTTACAAATTCGTTGAGAAAATCTGTCGGGGACAATTCAAAGTGTGCTATTTAAGTCGAGTTTAGGCAGGGTTTATGCTATGTAGTCATCCACAAACTATATTTAATTTCATTCAATTGTAACTTTTGCGTGCTTATGTAGAATACAAATAGCAGTGCTAGCACAAACACTCCTTGAAGGGTGCAAAGGTTAGCTGTAGAGGCTGGTTACATGTTTCTGCAAAAGCAAGTTGCTCGTGATTTTTCGGGATGTATTCATGGTAGCGGGATAAGGTGATATGCAGAAAGCTATTATTCAAAACTCGAACAAATTTCCGAAATCAGCAAAGAAATGCACGTCCAATAGAATGTTGTCATTGATACTGGAAAGCGGTCGTGCCTAATCAAGCTAGTTGAGTCTCACATGTCAGGGATTTACAAAACTAAGTTGATAGGTGTAAAACAAGCAAATTATTCAAAGTGCTTCAGAATCGTGTCGATTAGGCACTGGCAGCAGGTATGAAGTGGAATACGAAAACGTCTGGGTGATGATATGAAGTAAACCGTTGCCCAATATGCGCTTTTCTAATTTGTGGAAACGCAGCAGAAATGTAAGGTTCTTGAGAATGACGGAAACATTACCTGATCAGAACATCCACTTGTTATTTTTAGCAGTTTGTTGGCAACTCAACCAAAACCTAAGGAGGATATAATTCCTTGACATTGTTTTTTTCTTGACATGTATTTCCTTGACAGCAGCGCTGAGAAGTCTGAAAGCTATGCAGCTGTTAAAGGCTGTGGAGTCAAGAGGAAGGTAGAGGAGTCTTTAGGCTCGAGCCCCTGTCCAAATCTGGGTGGAGCGACAAACCTACGGCCAGCCTATGCAGAGCTGCCGGCACCCCACTTTTTGACGCAGACGAGGATGTTTCACCTCAAACGGATTTCCTAACTTGCCAATAAAATTTCTCGGTGATTGGCAGGCCCGGATTGTTTCGTCCGCATACTTTGACATCTCTCCCAAACTAGACGTAGAGCCCTCGGCAACCTGTTTTGCAAAATCGACGTAGGGAGCACGACTCACTGCCTGTGCTTCCCATTTCAAGAGCGATTACATGTGAACGGACAATTACAAGTGCACCCCAGAGATTTGCAAGAAACGCTACGTAGAGTGTTCTCGAAGTTCGAGCTTGCCGATGCCAGTCCCTTTTCATCAGGAATACGGTCTGGTGCGCTCTGTAATTTTTCTTGGTTTTTCTTGCGCGCTCTTTACGTGGCGCAAGCCTACGCACGTGCCTGGGCGACGCCGCTGCACACGATCCTTTATACCATGTGCGGCGCAATTACATTACAGCTTGCAGGGAGCCAGCGATGCTCGGAGAATTCATGCCTACACTTGCGAAGAAAGCGTGAATGTTTGCGCAGCTGCAGCAGGGGTTTCCAGGCAACGAGAAGTGACTCGATCGCTCTGCGCGATTTTTTTGGTGTGGCGGACGGGTAATGCGCGGGTTAAACAGTACTCCTATTAAAATAAAGACCCTTTTGATTGTTTTCTTCTTCACCCAGAGAACTTTGACTATTTGAAAGCGATGCAGGCACTTGCGGCGACATAAAAACGGATCCCTAACAAAAAAGCAGCTCAATAAAGCACTGTGGTTATTGTAGTTGTTCCTTTCATTACCCACTTGCGTGTTCGACCAGGATTGTCAGCTTTGAATGGGTGATCTGCTTCGTCACAAAACAATACATCGAATACAAAAATTTCCTTTTACAAGGGAGTGGCGAACCGTATTTCAAAATAGGTTGCTGAAAAAAATTGATCACTTGAAAAAACTTTATGCAACGCAATTATACTCAGAAGCAATAGCCAGCAACTCTTGCGTCTGGTGTTATATAAGTAACTGTCGCTTGGAGCCTTTAAGGAACAGCGGATGATAGCTCACATGTTGTATGACACCTCACGCGCAGTTTAACCAAAAATTATTTTATAGTCCAGGCCAAACTGATTGTCCTCCGATTTTGCGAAGGGGTTTCACAGCGCGAGCTGACACTCGGCCGTAGAGAGCGGTGGTCTTCATATCCCATGCACTACAGAAGAGACAGCATATGAAGACGCCGTGACATTTACCATCGCCGTCCAAGCTCCCGTTACACAAGCACAAAAACAAGCAGTGAGGAAAAGCGTACAATACAGACCGGAACCATTAAAAGCGCTTTGGTGGATATCAAATCCCAGTGTCCCAACAGCATGAGTACAATGCCCTTGCAAAAAGATACGCGAAATCATGGCGTGTCAGGCATTCAACTGGGACATCATGCTTTCGAATTTCAACCCTTAGGAAGTGCCAGGAAGTGCTAAAGGTAGGAGCACGTCCCTAGACCCATGGGCGGCTTCGTGGAACTGGTTCCCAGACTTATGGATACAGAGGCAGCGGTTTCTTTGGGCGGGTTTCCATCCCTCCCGTTTGGGAGGGAGTGCGTGAGGAGCCTCCGCTGCTGACGTGTAGCCGCCGATGTTTATGGGCGAACCAACGAGCTTGTGCGGCGACGGCACTGCTGTTCTGGGGTGAGTTCCTGTTGACGTTCAAGCCGACATAAGAGAACCTGGGCTACGCTGTTTCAGCCAAATCACACAAGGGAGAACTGGGAATACGTTTTGTATCCTGAATCTGGATTGCTCAATAAAACTGAACTCGCTCGTTTGGTAAATGTGCGGCTTCATGCACTCTTCGGCAAACCAATTATTCTACAAGGAACTGTATTTACCCCCCTTTACACAATGCTCGTCTTTGATCGGATCTGTGAAGAACGTTCACTGTGGTTGCATTTGTAAGGTTCTGCGTGGCATTTGTCTTAACTTTTTTTCTCCCTTGACAGTGAATGCGCAGTATCAAACTTTAAAGCTCTTCAAGAAAATATTTCAGACGGCAGTTTATTGCTTTCCGAATTACTAGTCTCTAACCCAGAAATGCTTATCTGAGGTAGCCTTCTAAATGCGGGCACAAAATAAGCCATAGCACCTCTCTTCGACGCTGTACATCTAAGCAGTGGCACGGAAGTAGAAATTCATTTCATGACGGCCCCATGTTTTACTTAGTTGGGATTGTATGTTAGCAGTCGAATTGTGTCTTCGCCTGTTGTAAAGGTGTTTTGTTTTATTGGAGGTGTAAGTCCCGCAGAACATTGATGAGATATAGACTATGGCTGGTTGACGCCCTAGGCGCAGGGTCGTGTGCGATCTGTTCATAAGTGCGGCACCGCTCACGTTCGAGGCCACGCACTTCTGGTTGTTATCATGCTGAAATCCTTCTGATAATTATAGTAGTGCGCGTTATACATGATGACCCTGGCGAGAAAAGAAGGCGTTAATGCCGCCAAATTGTATTTTATGGCTATGCAATGCTTAGAAAATCCATCTTTCGAAACAGAAAGGCGCCTGCATTAGAAAACATATCTTTAGGACGGCTTAGCAGTCTCGGCCTACCAGGAAAAATACATGGGAATTCTCAGAAGATTTATGTCACCCAATATAGTTCGAGTTGAACACCCCTTTGAGCTCCTGCCCCACAATTTGCTCTACGGCCCTTGCCTCGTCAGCTTCATGTGAGTCTGCCCCCCCCCCCCCCTCGAAAGGCTGCCTTCCCCTGATATAACTTTACCTGTTTTACGGCGCCGGTTGCCCCACGTTTATCTTATTATAACGTACTGCTTTATTCGCCCACTTATTATAAGGAACGTTCGACGTCAACGTTGCAGGCTTTGGCAAAAGGCAACTGCCGCTCCGTTTTAGCTCTGGCAGCGCCAACGCGAAAATACTGGCCCGCAGTCCGACGAAACACTTGCAATGCCTAGTGGAGCCAGGTTCCTGCGCTCCTCACGAGTAGGAAGGACGGGTTAGCGGCAGTGGCGAGCGACGTGGCTCCGAGGGCGCCAGCAGTGCGATAGAAGCAGTTTGGTGCAATGTAGGTAAAGCCACGGTAGGCATTATACTCTGCGGAAAATTTGATGGGCCCTTTGAAAAAATAAAAAGAATTTGGGAGCCACCGCTCCTATAGGCTCAACAGCCAGGCTGACGGCTTTCGTCGCGAAGAGATGCGCGCAACGCATTACCTAAAAGGACGTTTTGTTTAAAAAAGGCATCCAGAAATGGTTGGTTTGCCCTATACTAGGGTTGCTTGGAGATTTCCATTTAAGTCTTATAAAATCACCCTTGCTGACCTCCTTGGAACAAAATGTCTTCCCTTAGGGAATGGTGATCCACCGCAGCCAAGAAATCGTGTAAAGATCACTGTGCGGAAAGCAGTACATTGATAAAGGCCGCACGCAAGGACACTTTTTTTTCCGCTTACGTCCAGGGTGACTCCCACGAAAATTCGTGTCAAACCTTGAGCTCCCGATCGCAGCTTCTACATCCGACTACTGTGCAAGATTCCCCAGTGACTACCATTATTTCTAACTTGGCAAGTCCGTGGCAGCCGACTGCGGAAACCGAAACCACACCGTGCTAAAGGCCCTTCGTGGAGAGTGCGGAGCCAGTGTCACCTTTTGAAGGCCGGCCCAACCTCCCGCTGTGAAGGGTTTATAGTCTGTATTCACTGGAGTTTTATGATCGCGGGCAACAACATGTGGCCGTTTCCTAGGGCCTGCGTTGGTCAAATGCCGCAGCCTTCATCCTGTGCACTTCAAATCAGATTTAATCTGTAACGACGGTCTCCAAGAGACGGCGGAGTATCTTAGCCATGCCTGTTTGATGTTCCAAACTGTTAACCACCGAACGCGAAGTGAAACCCCGACGCTAAATAGTCTCCCGGGAAGCACCTTACGTATCTCCAGGCACTGCTGAAGCCATAACATGAATAAATATAGCGCCAGAAACTGCGGAGCCTACGTGTACGTGCCACTGCGCAGTGATGACCAATTTGCGGTCATGCTGTTGCCAGCTGGTCGTCCTTTAAGCGTCTCTTACCTGTTCAAGGACAGCAACAAAATTATCATTTCGTACAAGTTTGCCCAGTGGAAGCCAAAATTCAATGATTTGTTCAATGGGCGCCGACGATTCACCAGCGCCTGCTCCAACTGGGGTGTGTTACCATGGCATGCCTCTGGAGACGGCCTGGCATGCACTAGCTGCGACGATAAAATTGCATTAAAATTGGTGTACTCCTGGTTTATTTTGTTAACCACGCATAAGAGGTGACCTTCCGTGGTCGCCGGAAGCTGCAGCATTGGCCGCTTACATGCCGTGTCGCTTTCATTCGCAGCCACGGTGTCATTCTTCCGAAATTCTAAGTTCTGAAGGGCAGACAGAGTATCACCACATAATTTTAATGCAATAAATATTGTATGGGAAGAAACCACGCCCAAGCAAACGTTTGCGATGAAGAAAACGACGTACGTCGATAGGTTTTTTTTCACGAGATGCGGGGAAACACGTTTGCGAAGGCACAGTTGACGTACCATCGCAGTTCCCATTGTTGCCCTGAGAATAAATTGCCTTATAAATGTTTCTGTGAATACTATCTGCATGTGTATGTGGTGCATGTGGCTCCCTTCGCCATTAAATAAGGCTACCGCAATAAACAGGTTGTGTTGACAAGATTCGGTCCATTTGGCCCTTCTTATTGCATACACGCGACTAAAACACTAATGCTTCCCGTAGTGTTACCGCTCCAACTTCTGAAATGTTTAAGTTGAAATAAATATTCCACCCGTCGTAATGACTCCACGTTGTGGGATCCAAACGGAATATTAACCGACACTATTACAGTTTTCGACAACCATTTACTCTTTCTATGCTTGTGCTCGGTACATCATGCTGGTTTTGTGCAACTTGCGGTGCCTGGCCAGCCAGCCAGCCGCTACAAGTTTCCACTCGGGCAGGAAGTTTTGCCATGACTAGCTGAAGAAACCGCCGTCGCACCCAAAATAAACCGCGCATCGAAGAACCGCGTAAGCCGGCCACAAGAGGAAGGCAAGGAACAATGTTTTGCGGTCGAATCCTACAGTTCAAATTCGCAAATGGTGAGTGACGTGAGTCGGGGTAACGCTGTTCTCGTCGATGTGCCCGATCCAGAAAGGCTTCTTCTCGGAGGGGGAAGTGAGCATTACAAACTTAATACGCACGTTCTTTGTGCAATAGTGAAAGAGTAACATTGGCACTGGGTTGCACGGTACGGGTAGAGTGTTATCCTTAGGTAGATTGAAATTTGTTTCATAAAAGTCTCTCCGTGTTGCAGCCACCATGACAGCCCAGGTTAGCCTGTTTAAAAGGGCAAAGAAGACTAGCCACCACACTGTTTACTTTTGAAGGCCTAGGTGTCAGTACCTCACTCAGCTCAATTCCTGCCACTGAAGACGTTTTCTGGTCACACAACTCTAGAAGTTTGCATTACAAAGAGATTTTAGGGCAGAAGTGACGTCATCAGGGCAAGTACTAAAGCGTATATTTTAGTGTTTTGACTGCACCTTATCATGGAGGTGATGCAATCAATAGAAACTGGAAGCCCCAGTACAAGGTTCTAGTTTTTGGTGTTAAATAAAGGTTGGTTAGGCGTCCGTTAATTGCAACAAAATTTCGGGACGTCATAAAAAATTGCCGAAAGATTGCTGGGTAGTCGCCACTACTTAATATGTTTTCATTTCACATACTCTTCATTGTTCCATGAGTTCAAATTATCGTCATGGTTATCGCAACAATAGAGTATTTCAGATAAACGAAGCTTGTATTTTGTCTGTAGGACACTTAAGCAACTGAATTGTACCCCCGTGGACTTCGGGGTCGCCACAAAATCCGGCGGAGCGGACAATTCTTATTCCGTTGTCATACGTTGCCCTACAGCCTACAGTATACACGTTAACTGAGAAATGCTACTTCGGCGAGACTTTGGTGTACGCTGCATAATGCCACTCCCATTTGATTCAATATTTATACGCGGGAGTGCTTGGTAATTGGTCTTCCTTCGGGAGAGGCTTCCAAAACATTTGCGGCCAAGATTTTGACACTAACGCTAGTTACGGATATGATACAAAGACCGACGTGGGCTGAATGATATTAGCAAACCTTGTCAATCCTCCACAAAAAGAAGGTTAGTGTGCTCGTCGTTATTGCAGGCGGTGGATGCCAAGATTGTTGTCTAGAGGGTTTTCTTCAATGTGGAGGCTTTCAAGGCATACACAATAAAATAACAGTAAATTTCCTCCTTTCACTAAAAATTGTAGCACTTGTCATTATGGCAATAACGGTTTCGTGAACATAATTTTGAACAACACCTCTGTGTTCAGGAAACCTCCCAGAATATACCTTGCGGGACTCGTCAAGTACGTGCTTGCGTGCAATACAGTCAAACCCGGGTATAACGAACCCGGATAGAGCGAAATATGCTATATATCGAACAAAAATATTTCTGTTACAGAAATACATGGGGAAAATATTCCTTATAGCGAAGTTCACATATGATATATTGAACTCTGCGCGCGTAGAATGGCTGCCGAAATGCATGGTCCCGAAGCGGCGATTGAGATGGGGATTGGCCACGACCACGGAGCAAGAACCGCGACTGAGACATTGAGCCTCGCACGGAGTAACGTGATGCCCGACAGTTTCCGTAACTGTTTCTGACGCGCGGGACTCACGAGGAACCCGCAAATTCAGCGAGTCCGGACCAAGACAGCAGCATCGGTGACCAGTGGGAAGAGCTCCCCAGCGTTCCCGATGATGTCGCGAGTAAAAGCCGTCCGACGCTTACAATGAAGCGCTTTCGGCAGTCGATGTGCTCCGTCAATGCTTTTTTAGATTTTGGAGGACGCGGATTCGAACTGGTACAAAGAATGTTTCGTGTAGAGAATGCTATGCTATAGTTTAAGCCGCCAAAACAAAAGTGAAAGCAAAAATCACCACTTTTTTGCAAAGTACGCAGTTAAGGCGGAAAGCAGCTTTGTTATTTGCAATAAATGGATTATTTTGTGTATGGTAATGGCTAATTTACTGTGTTCGTTTCTGTATGCGGGGATGGCGGAGTTGGGATGGGGGGGGATGGTTCCCGCGGATTGCGAACTCGTAAAAATAGGTTCTTTATAAGCGGGTTCGGCTATATCGAACTTTTGGATATATCAAATTAATCGCAGTGCATATTGCAGTTCGCTATAAACGGGTTTGACTGTAAATTGAAGCGATAATATCTTGAAATGTGAGTGAAGTTACCGAGTCTTTCGCATCTGCAGCTGGTGGAGCAGGTTATAGGTCAGCGTGGGTCGCACACAGAGATTCCAGAGGCTGCCGAGCGAACACGCAAATATTCCCCTCAAAAAAAAGCCCAAAGAAGCGGCAGCGCTGTCGCGAATAGGCCCAAAATAAATTGAAGTTCAGGAAATATTCTCATTCTTGTATATTGCTTTGTAGTATAAAAAATACTACGAATAAAAATGGAACGTGAACAAACAGCATTTATTTTATTCATTTTGCATCATGTAAATTAACGAATAATTAGCTGACCGGTATTTTGTCTGACATTACACACAGTCAACGTCACTGGCATCTGGCAGATCGGAAAAATTTATTGCATTCAATTCCGCGGAACCGCTCATGTTCGTTGCACTGAAGAGTCGCATCATTTTCACTATGGGCTGGAAGTCTCGGTGGCAGAATGGTCGAAGCCTAAAGCCATAGCTAACCTGTAGGATGGCGCTCTACATTTCATTTCTCATCCTGTTTCGGAGGCGCGATCTAACCAAGGTCATGTGTGAGAATATCCACGCGACGTCGGCTTAGCTCAGGGACATAGCCGAAAACGACAGAGCGAACTCTGCTAATTTTTTTAAACAGCTTTCACTGCTCGAGACTGTAAACTGCTGAACAACTACCAAAAAAGAAGCGATGTCATTTTTGGTCACACTGTTACAAGGGAAGGAATCACAGCTGCCTATATTGCGTGTCCAGAAGACGTATAGCCCCTTGAACAGTTTGAGGAGAGCAGTTTTTGCTGAAGCCGTTTTGCTGAACCTGAAGCGGCGGTTTTGCTTGACTCAGAATGCATTCAGGCGAAAATGATGTCATAGAATTCCAAAGGTGGGTGTTATAAACAAGCCTAAGCTGCACTTGCTTTGCAGCCTCAAAGATAAAATCCCGGCATATGAGCTTAAACGGACACTAAAGTGACTTGTAAGCGCTTTGGTATTACGAGAACCAATTGTCGTCTCGAGTCTTTAGAACATATTTCGACCGCCCTTGCTGCGTTTACGCGACTTTATTCTGTATAAAAAATATTCGAAAATGCTGTTCTCGTCTCTGCATCCTCGCCCATTTTCCGTGTGCGTTTTCTATGACGCCAGAAAAAAGTGACTTGGCTTTACTGCACTATTCCACAGCTCGCCCACGTTCCGCCAGAGTCAGTCGGTCCAGCGTTTAGTCCGGCGGCCGCCGACGGGTCGTCGCAATTTGTCGGCTCAGGTGAAACTAAGCCACGACACGTTTTTGAATAGAAGAATGTGCGTTTCATTAGTTTGTTAGTTTGTACACTGTATCCAGCTCCCAGTGCAGGCGCACATGCGACGCTTGTGCGACGCATGCGACGCTTGTAGCGCCGCCATCTGTGCTTTTTCTGCTGTAGTCCTTTTGCAAGCGGTACTTAACGCTAGTAGAAAAATCTAAGGCCAATTCGGAGGCGGGAGAAGCGTAAACGAAGGTAATATAGGTACTAACCAAATAAAATCTACCGAAACTTTTACCATACAGAGTAAAGCTAATTTGCTGGAAGGACTTTTTGTCTATGGGTGAACACTCCAAAACGTTAGCTGCGTGAACTCACATCTGCGAACCTTTTCCGTATCAGAAATGCTATTCCTAGATATGAGATATTGTGGGAATTTGGGGCACGCTTACTGCACAAGTGATACAGAACAAATATTTATCTGAGCTGCTTGAAATGCTAAAAATTATAGAAATGTAGACTGGTTATCTATTATGTACTTTATGTTTGCAAACCGGCAGCGCTGGCTCATTTTCGAGTGGCCTGAAGCACTAGGTATATTACTTTTGCAAGTCACGAGTTCGAATCCCCTAAATTACACGGTTTTTGTAAGTTGATTTCTTTGATTTTAGCCGATGTTTTCTACACTGAATTCACACCTTATGCACTGTAGGGTTCATTCCTCTATGAGCGAGTTTGCAGAACGTGCGCATACTGACACTGATGCGCTAGCGAGTTCTCGTTCTGGTGCTGTGGCCATCAGCACGGACGGCTTGCCTGGAGTGGGCACAGGCCAGAATCAGCAGGTACTTGGCCTGCTGCGGACATGCTTTTAACGATACAGGCATTAGTGAGGCAAGCTCCAAAGATTGGGAAAATTGCATGGCACTTGGCCCCTGCGGTGACGAGGAGCGCGTTCTTACACTGCGTAGTCTACGGCTATTGATTGCTACGATTCCAAGCTTTCATTCTAGCCTTATCTGACGCATTTTGCAGCGGAGAACATGGCAGAAGCACTGTTTGGTGATTAGTCAGAGATTGAGAATTCCAAAAGGATGATAACGTCATATTCAAACCATGTTGTATCACAGCACCTAAGCCGAAACGCGTTTGATTGCTAATCTTTGACATTTCTACAGTCACGTCGCACCTTTAGCTGACGTCACTATGATGAGATGGCGCAGCCCCCGCAAACAGCGCATGGCATTTTTTCCTATTTCAGGCTTTATAGGCTAATTACCACTCTATCTAAATAAATATATAAATAAATATAAATAAATAAAACTGGAGCTTGACACATTCATTTCAGTGCCACTTTAACGACCCTTTTCTTTGAGCAGTTGGTTTGGATGTTGCGACTTCCATGCTGAAGCGCACCCCTAAAACCAGAAAATGGAAGGTGGGTTGTGTTGTCTTTAAGGTTGTCTTCCAGAAGCTTCCCTCCATGAGGTAGTATGTGTGGGGGATAAGAACTCTGGAAATAAGTGATGAAAAAAGTTCAGAAGGCAATCAAGCAGTCCAATTTGGTATCCACTTTCAAGTTCAGTCTCCCGAATTCGACTCTCCACAACTCCTGCAGCACAGGGTTCAGAAGCATGAAGTACAAATTGTCAGGATCCCTGTACATTTTGTACAGGATATCAACGTCATAGCAACGATAGTTCTCCTTGCACATGGTGAATTGAAGCTTACGTTTGTCCTTTTTTTCTAGTATACGTTTACAGCAGCTTGAAATGGAGAGCCACCGCGTTCCTTTCAGCTGAACCAACATTAATGCTTTTTTACCGTTGTGTTTCAGTTGGTATCTCTTGTTGCACTCATGAAGTCGGAGTTTAATGTTAAAAGAAACTGTACGAGCAGCTAACCAGGAATTCCAGACTCCGTGGAAGCACTTTCATTGCCTTGCTTGCGGATAGTGAAATCTGTGACACACGCGCTTTATAACATTCTCCGTCTTTTGGCGCACGTGTGTACACAGAAATGTAGTTCCCAACCATAACCTTGCAACCGTCGGTTAATATTCGGCCAAGGCACCTTGTGAAATCTATTAATAAAGGAGGCCTTGTGCAATCGGCTGGGCGTTCGTGCCCTGGAGCATGAAGAGCCCCAAGAACATAATGAACAATTTATTTAAAAGTGAACCAAGACAGCCAACTGCTTTCAGTCTGCTTAGTCAGTGCTCCCATCAACCAATAATGAATACGGCGAAGCAACACCATGCTTCGCAAGGTGCACGAGCGGAAAGGGGCGAGAACGTTTGTTATTGATTTACGTCGAACGTTATCTACAATTTTACCACTCCGCCGATATCAACGAAGTTTATAGTGGCATGACATACTGAATAACAAGCGAAGCTGACCTATAGTTCTGGTTACGTCGAAGGAGGTGAAACGCCCTCTTAGTCAAACGTGCACTAGGAAGTGGCCTAGATTTTTCCACGTGTTTTTAGTAGCCATGTGCTGAAGAAGCTCGCCATGATCAGCACAGATGTCGATTTCTCTGTGCGACCGCTAGATTAAGATGGTAGATGTCCCGCTTGAGTTGAGCTTCCTCTACCCATGTTACCGAATCACCTCCTAAGTCAGCGTACGGAAAAACTTAGGTCTTGTTATATTGGCGTTATCTGCGGTGCGTGAGCATAAATAGATGGAACGGGTTTCATGATTATCATCATCATCTTCATCATCATCATAATTGCGCCCACTGCATTGCAAAGATCTCTCCAATAGTTCTCCAATTATCTTGGTACGGTGCTAACTCGTGGACAATTTATCCTCGCAAACTACTTCTTGATCTCTGAGTCATCCTCAATTTAGGTTGAACCCTTGAGTGAGCCTCCAAAATCCTGCCCTGTAGGAGAGGACTGGTAATATGGAGCTGTCGCACACTTAAACCTTCAGGGGCAATGATAGGCTGCATTTATTACCTGAGAATTCCTGGCGAATAAAATCCAACCCATTGTTATCCTTGTAATTATCTCTGCCTTGTGTTTGGTATCTGGGGTCACTACTTGGACTAAGTAGATATATTCGTTTGCCACTATCCACTGACTCGCCACTAACTCACACACCGGCGCTCTCCTGAGGGTATTGGCCATTACTTTATTTTTGTGCATATTACTCTTGAGGCCCACGGTACGACTCTGCTTTTGCAGTGGTACCCTTGCGCCCACCTGTTCCTAATCAGATGTTCTGAATACCTCTTGCCAATTCTGATGAGACGACATTTGATCATGGGATATTGCGACAATGGTGATGTGTCTAAGTATCAATAGCCTCGGATCAAAAGGTCAATTATTCGGAAGTTGGACAATCATCTCAATGGATATGTCCAGCAAGGCTCCGCATGTAGGCAACCGGTCCAATATACCAAGGCTATCACGGCCGAGGAGCAGAATAAGAGGACATCGTGATTGAACTACGTAGCGGACGATTCGGAGGAACACGGTTATGAGTGCTATCCACAAGACGTGTTAGCCGTGGTCTGCCCAGGCCGTCGTGAAGGACGCCTGGAAAGCCACCAAGAGAACAGAGCCAGCAAGATATACCTGGTGTTCGACAGCCGCGCCGTGAATCTCCGGCATCGAAGGAGCGACTTGGTATTCAAGAGCCAAGCTCCCACACAAGCATATGAACTGGCTTCTGGTCGGCCGTGCTTTAAAATAGCGGGCATCGACTGTGTGACGTCGCATTGCCATGACGAGCTACCACCAGCCGGCGCATCGAGGACATTTGGCTCTGCATTAAGTGCGCCACCGCACGTGAAAAGTTTCTTTTATTGCCCATTTATTTGTGAAATGTACTGTGACGTGTTAATTTTTCTACTTTTGCCAATCTTTGTGGGTTAGGATACACCATTGTTACCCCTAGAAGGCCATTCTCTTTACTGCGTCTCCACCAGAGAAACGTTCGTCGGCATCCCTTATGACCGTCTGAAATGCCAGTCTCATTGCTGCCTCACGCGTCCCGTGGTCTAGCCGCCAATACCAACATACGGGCATCCGCGGCAGGAACTCTTGGCTAACATCTTGAGGAAGGAAAACCAGAACTCCAGATCAACGAAGTACAGTCTAGACATGGAGCTTGAGAAAGTATCGGCCACCGGCACTCAGCTAGTAATACAAAATGCGGATATATGGGAGATCTTCAGATCTGAAAGGAATAATCTCTGAGAGAAAAGAGTTGCTGAGTGCAATGCAACCTAGGCAAGTCAGGAATGCAAACAGGCGAATCTTCTCCTAAAGCTGAGACTTCAGGAAGAGACCAAGAATAATTCGCAAGGGGGGGGATTCGCATCGACATCAGAAGCAGGATCAGAACCCCTGACGCCGATAAGCCCGCACAAGTTTATCCCTCCATTTGATGATCACAGAGACGACCTGGATGCGTACCTACTGCGATATCAGCGGGTTCCGCTTGCGCAAGGCTGGCATCAACAAAACCGGGCAATTAGACTGAGCTTGTGCTGGACTGACGAAGCCCTAACGTTGATCAATAGGATTACGTTTCATCACCCCCTCGACTATAATAACATTAGCTTTTCTCTGCCGGCTCAGGTTTGCTGCCCAACGCTATAACGAGAAGTTTAGAAATGGTAAAGCCGAAGATGGAGATGGAAGAATACAGTTCATGTCCCGCTTTTCAGGTTACTTTGATCGGTGGATGGAAACATCAGGGGCACCGATGACTGTTGAGGGACTCCAGGACAAAATATTCGCAGAACAGTGTTTGAAATGCCGCTACCCGAATCCTGCCGTATTTCTCAGGGAACCTGAAAATAAAACCCGAAGTGAGGTGGCAGATGTATGCGACCGTTACCTGGAAGATCACTCGATGGAGAACCTGAGTCAAGCTTTGGTAGATAGCAAAACAGAACCAGGGCCGAGCAAGGACTCGGGGCCTGCAAGAAAAGCTCCCAAGTGCTTCCTTTGTAAAAAAATTGGACACCGTGCAACTGACTGCCGCGTGTCGGCACCGATAATTCATTGTTCTGTATGTCGACAAACCGGCCATAGAGCCTAACACCGCCGATCAAAGGAACCCGTCGATCAAGTCAACCCGTGCACTCTTGATGTGAACCGTCCACGGCGAGCCAAGGTCGCTTATTCTAGCGCAAGGTACCGCATAGACCGGGCGAGCGGAAAGCTTGAGACTCCCCAGAAACCAACAAAACCCCTTTTCTTGGCCATAGCCTATTCAGTTGTGCTTGGAGAACATGCCGGCAGATTAAAATGAGTTCTGCGGGACTATGGAATTAACACTGTTATTGTAAGGAGAGGCTTGGTCCCGGAAGAGTGTCTCACGGGGCAAGCAGTGAGTGCAATTTCCCCAACAAGACAGCTCACCGTCTTGAAGAGGCATAAATTACAGTACGTACACCCTAACTCGGGCTCGGGAAGAGTCTTCGCCATCTCTATGCCATGCCCTCCTTATGACCTTAGGTAATGTACCCGGTGTCAGAGATGCCAACGATCCTGACCCTACCTGGCAGCATCACTCAACCGAGCCTGAAGGCACTTCTGAAAGACCAGATGAAACTCTTGCACGCCTCAGTAACGAAGAGAAGAGTAAACACCCCAAGGTGATTTCAGTGACGAAGAGTGACAATCCCGGCAGAGATCTAGCTGCTTTATTACAGAAACTACGACAGCAGAACTAAAGACACAGCAAGAAGAAGATGCATTGCTGCAGAAGGGCGTGCCAAAAGCGGGTATACAGTTCACCTCACGGAGCGGCAATCGTTACAAGTTTTCCCGAGAAAAGGGCTCACTCTACCGCAAGTGTTAGCTTCCTTTCAGCAGACATTGCCAGTTGATGATGGTCCCCTACTCCCTGGTAGAGCCCCTCCTTTACTCGTCCCACGTGCATGCGGCAGCTGGATGCCAACATGTTCTGAAAACAACCACGATTTCACAAAAATTTTAATGGCCAAACATTTAAAGCCGACGTGAACAGATACTTCGAATTCTGTGCCATCTGCCAATCACCCGCTATACTGGCCTCCCAAGAAACAACAGACTTGCAAAATACTGCACCAGGTGTCCCCTTCTGTACAGGTCTTACAAGCGCCAGGCGTATGGAGTAACGTTTCCTTCACATTGAAGAAACCCGCATGTTTATGAAATATTAGGCCTTTGTCCTTAGGAAGATTATGCCTTTGTCTTTAGGATTATGCCTTAGGGAGGGTGGTTTTGTCCTGTGGGGTATCTAGAGGAAATATTCGCAGCCTGTGGAGAATGTGAGCGCCATTGGTAGTTTTTGAGAGTCTGGTGATTTGACTGACGAGATGAGCCCCAATGAGTTTTTCCGCGGTGTTATGGACACATAGGCCTTCGAATTTGGCAGTGGAAGTGGGGAGGCCAGTTGTAGCGCTGCTTTATAGGCTTCCTTGAGTGTGAGGTTGTTTCTAATAAGTTCTGTTTTAAGTGGATTTAGATATGAGAGTAGGTCATCCTGTTAAGGACAAAAGATTGAAGTAGACGGAGACGTTTAGCTTCCTTGAGGCATCGGTGCCTATTGGTAACTCGTCGAATTAAACCTATCCTTTGTGTGGTGTTTTGTTCGAACTGGCCTATGAAGTTAGTATTGGATCTGCTATGTTGGATGGTTAAGCCCAAGATTCTGAATATTTCAACCTTCGGGATGGGGTCGCCTCGCATGTGTATGTGGATATTCGGGGGGATGAATTTTGTCTTTTTGGTGGGAGTACGAGCAGTTGGGATTTGGTTGGCGAATCGGTGAGACCCGCTCTACCAGAATTTTTTACAAATTTTTATACTCCTGTTTGTCGAGTGGTCTCAATTTCAGCGTCACTGCGTTTGTTGACCCACAGTGTAATGTCGTGGACCAACAAACAAAAATTAAGATTAGGAATTTGTTGGAGTTGTTGGGGGGCGGTTTAGATGGCGAGATTAAACAGTAAAGGGGAAAGTACGGTGCCCTGTGGCGTTCCTTTTGAAGGTTGAGTCGGGGGGGGGGAAGTAATATCGGTGATTTGAATATTAGTGGTCCTGTTTGTGAGAAAACTTCGGATATAATTGTATGTGCGTGATCCTGCGGCCATGGAGTGTAAGCCTTTAGGTATTGCTGTGTGTGAAACATTATCAAAGCTTTAATTACATATAATGCCTGCATAGCAGCATTGTCATATTTATGCTGTGGCGTGATTATGTCGCGGGACATTTGAAGAAGAATGTCGTGTGTGTGGAGAGTTTAGGTCAAAAACCAATCATTGTGTGAGGAAGGAGTTGTCTGTGGCGTAAAAGTTTGACGAGTCTGTTGTCTATAACGTGTTCCATGAGCTTTCCGAGACAGGGGGGAGGGAGATCAGTCGGAGATGTTTAAGCGTGAGTGGTTTCCCTGTTTTACGGATAATCGAGATTTTTGCGTGTTTTCATGGTTTAGGTAAAGTGCCTTGAGTCAAATGGTGATTAAAGAATTTCGTGATGGCTGTAATAGAGTCATCATCTAGATTCCCTGGCACTGTGTTGGTAATCTGGTCTGTACCTGGTGCAGAATTAGGTCTAATTTTAAGGATAGGTGCCCTACCCTCTGCCTTGGAAATTTCTTTATCTAGTTCAGGGTTGTTTGGGCCGGCGTAGGTTGGAAGTGTATCATCGGTGCCTTAGGTAAGTATGTGTCTATGATCTCATTGAGGAGTGTTGCATCAAGGCTTGGTAATTTTGAATGGTGTGCGTAAGCTTGTGATTCTGCTCAACTTTGGAGTGATTGTAATTTATTATATGCCTCAGTAAATGCCAGGTGCGCTTCATACTCAGGTTTCCCTGCATCTGGTTGCAAAGTTCGTACCATTGAGCTTTTGCAACGTATGCTGCGTTTTTGTATTTGCTTTTCCAATTCGGCGAGTTTACGATTAAGCTAACGTTTTGTTTATTGCCTCTCCACCGCTTACCAATGCTTTTTGTGCCTCCAATAATGGTAGCAGATGTGAGTAAGCATTTTCACCGGGAATTTCCAGGTGTAATGTTTTTGTTACCAATTGTGTGTCTTGTATAATTTGATTGGTTCAGCTTTGTAGATCTATAAGGTCTGCACTGTTTGAGATTCCTGCTTGGGGAGGCGGTGTTTTCTAAATCCATCCCAGTCTCTGAGCCGTGTTTGCTTATGTAGCCTTGTTATTGGGTGTTGAGTTCAAGAACGGTTTGAACAATAATGTAGTCAAGGCCGAGATTAACGTCTGTTACCGTCCACTGTGATTTCTTTATGTGGAAAGTAAATGTAAGGTCTGGTGTTGAGTCTTGTTGTAGGCTATTTCCTATCCTGGTGGGGGGGTTCGGTTCGTTTTTGAGTGTAAGGTGATCTATTTTTGCTTGATCCCAAAGGTCCTGCTCTTTTCTCGTATTCTGGAGGTATCCCAGAGCCGTATGTGGAGCATTAAAATCTACCACCATGACTAGGCTATGGAGCCCAGCTTCCTTGCCGGCAAGCGAGAAAAGTAAGTTAAATGTGTGATATTTGGCCTTAGGTGTACTGTAAATGTTAAGCAGGAAATGTTTGGTTTGATTTCGTTTTCTGGGTGATTTCGTTTTCGTCTTGATTTCGTTTACTGGGCGTCCTGCTGGCAGGAATGTTACTCTGTATAAGTATCGCCGTGAGTGGGTTCTTTTCTGCTTGGTATGCTTTATACACCGCAAGTTTTCTTCTTGTAGAGGTAAAATATCAGGAGGGGTATCTACATTTTGAGTATGCTGTTGTAGGACAGCTTCCTTCACCCGCCCCGGTGGCTCAGTGGCTAAGGCGTTGCGCTGCTGAGCACGAGGTCGCGGGTTCGATTCCCGGCCGCGGCGGCCGCTTTTCTGATGGAGGCGAAAAGCAAAAATGCCCGTCTGTACGAGATTTCGGCGCACGTTAAAGATCCCCAGGTGGTCAAAATTAATCCGGAGCTCTCCACTACGGCGCGCCTCATCGCCTGCGTTGCGTCGGCGCGTTAAACCCTACAATCAGTCATCAGTCAGACAGCTTTCTTCTGTGAGAAGCCCCTGCAATTCCTCTGTCAAATTCGCGGGATTTATACTTGGAATTCTCGATAGGTTGCTGGGCCGAATCAGGGGATGTCGACAACTGCAATGTCAACCACCGGCGCGTTCGTTGCTTCTATGCTGGTGATTATCCGTTGGATATTGTTGTCCATTTCTGCTCTAACTGCATCTATGGTGGACTGCATCATGATTAGGTTGCCTTGGAGTATTTGGTGTAACTGTGTATATTACGTTTTTTGTTCCACTAGAACCTGCTCATTTATTTGACACGTTGTTTCAGGAGAGGGGGAAACAATCCTTGTTCGTCGGCTGTCAGCGTGAATGGTGTCTTGCTTTTTTGGTGATTATGGGGTGCTACTTGGTCAGAATAAAGTGCGACCATTTGTATGCGAGCTTTGAGTAACATATTTTCCTGCTTAAGGGTGTGTTTTCTGCGTTGAGTGGGGAGGCTTCAAGAGTAATAGTGCGAAATTCTCCAAATATGTTTGCCATTGATTAGAGGAGTTGCGTTAAACTTATCATTGTGCATGTGAGCCGAGGGAGGCAAGCGAAGACTGCCCATCTGCTGGTTTCGTTGTTTGTGCCCGGGTAAGTTGCTCGATGATGTCCGGCCGGCTTCATGTTGCTTCTTGGCGCCATTTTGATTTGGTAGTTTCACCTTCTCCTCTCGTTGAGGTATCCGTGGAAATTGATCCTTGTAGGGAACGGTTGTGGCTGCCATGGCGAAGGTCTTGCGGGGACAAAACCGCTACTGGCACTTGCTGGAACCAAAGACATGGCTCCCTCCACAGACGATGCACCCGGGAGTGCATGAATGCTATTCCGGTGCATCGATGGCACCACAGAGGGCGCAGCTTGTTCCTGTTTGTGACCCAGGGGAAACGTCCTGCCTATGGCTGGTGCTGCAGCACCGGGTGCAGGCCTCATGCTTCCGGCGAAAAGGTTTACAGCGGTATGTAGCCGCGCGGCACCTGACCCAGTACGGAACATGAGGTCCATCGAAAAGTGTCTGCACCACCTTGGATGTGCTCGGTCTGTGAACGTCGAGAAATTTGAGTAGGGGATTGTAGTTGGAGATGCTTTTCGAGATTTGCTCTGCTGTGTTTGAGTTAGGGACGTTGAAGATGATTCCTGTTGACGTGTTCGCTGTTGCCGATACATGCGCCGCAACGTTATATCCTTTGCATTGAATATGAGGGTCGATATGTTTGCGTACCTTGCTGCTCGTGCTTCGTCCGGGGTGCTTACTACAACTAAGTTCGACTTGGCTTGAACGCGCACGTGGTCCTCGCCGTTCAGTGGAACACCCGCTTGGGGTTGAATGTGGTGGGCGGGTAGAACCAGGGGCAGCGAGGCAAGCGTAAGACCGCCTCGCAGTTGCAGGACAATTTTTATGTCACTGGGCGGCAGAGGCTCAGGCGGTTGCCGCTGGGAAGGACGCTGGCCTTTCTTCCGTTGTTTCGCGGTGTCATGTGCAATTGGCGTCATGTTGTGCGGGACGCCGGCGGTGGATTTCAGAGAAGCTTGTCAGTGCCGAACGGTGGCCCATCCGGGTTCATCCATTTCTTGGGGAGAGATATCTTCTCCCAGCGCTACAGACTCCATGACATTGCATTAGCCGAAGGCGTGATACACAGCTGGCGTGGTCGCGTTCAGCTCCGCCAGCGCCGCATGGGGCACGCCGTAACTAGCACGGCCGCGGCGGGAAAAGCTGGCGTGGCAAGCCTATGTAGGATTCTCAAAGTGTGCGGAGTGGAAAAATGTTCAACGGGTCGTAACTGACCTTGCGGTGCACAAAAAACTAAGAACGCGGTACCGCAAGGTACCTTGGAGCCTCGCAAATCCCACGGCGCTTCTCTGGTCAGCGTAGATGGGTTCAGCCATTAAACAAAAGCTAGGCCAGAGTAAAATATTTGCTTGGTTCAAAGCAAAACTAGACAACGTTAAAGAATATAATACCCTGCCGGCCAAAGGAGTCAAGAAAAGTACCTATTTTATACATGTTGAAAGCAACACTTGGTTATTTTCGGCCTACCTAAAGTCTCTTGACACCAAAAGAAATGGTAAGCCCTCTCGTGGGAAAGAAACACTAATTTGCACATGGTTTGCGTCGGCCGCAGATCTCCTCCCTCCCTCATCTCTCCTCTAACCAGAGGGGCCTGGGAGTGCGCTCTTCTAAACTGCTCTAGATTTGAGTCCCAAACGGCAGTGGATCAAGGAGCTATAGTAGTGACCTAGTAATGTGGCAACCTTACAACAGCCTTGAATATATTGTTACGTGGCGGTAGAACAGATGACGCGAACCATGGTTGATGACCAAGCAATCTATTTGCAGGACGAGATGGTCCATTTACAATATTTACAAGACAGCAAAAACAGAACCTTCGCCCAGGATGCACGCCCCGCACGCAGCTTCGTCATCGTTGATCGTTTGGCCCACAGCCGCATGCCCTACTGCGGCCTTCGTCTTCCCGTAACATAACCCCGAACCGAAATCGACCGTCGCTGTCGAGGTCCCAATAAATGTGCGGGTTCGGTGAGGACGCGAATGAGACAAGAAAAAAATGGAAGTGATCTGATCGCCCCGGAAGGTGATGGACAGTTCGGTGAGCAGCGGTCGCATAACAGCGATGCGCGGCAAAGCAACGAAGCGGCGGCCCGAGCCCTTGGAGTCAAGCCGGAGAACTGGGCAGGGGATAGGCATCATAGTCTCCTTGGATCGTAGCTGGTCATGTCGACAGGTCACGGCGGGTCACTGGCTGGGAAAACGGGGCTGGGGATGGTCATGTCCGTGGCTTACAGGGACTCGAGCGCGCCGGTGTTATCCAAGAGGCTTGTAGCAATGGCTTCAGAAGCCGGGACCGGGTCAGGCTGGGGCCACAATGAGGATCGACACCCAGGACAACGCATCAAAATGTTACGTGGTGGTAGAACAGATGACGCGAACCATGGTTGATGGTCACGCTATATACAGCCCGAGATGTTCTATTTAGATTATTTACAATGCAGCTGTTACAGTGCGTTCGCCCACGCTGCACGCACCCCACGCAGCTTTGTCGTCGTTTTTCGTCGGGCCCACAGCCGCATGCCTCACCGCGTCCTTCCTCCTCATCTCGTAACAATATGAACCCGCCTGCAATATATCTCCAATTTGTGTGGAAAGAAAGCGCATTTGGATATTTTATTTTCTACAAGGGTTAAGAATGACGAGCCTCCAGCTTTTTATATTCGACTTCCGTAAGACACGCACCCCTAAAGCACCGTCCAGCTGGCTTCTTCAATGCTTCCTGCAATTGGAAAGTAAAGAAGCATAGATCAATAGTCGTATTATAAGAAAAAGATTTAGGTGCGTAAATTACAAAAGGAAAAATAAGTTCCACTCCTCAATTTGAATAGTAACTTAGCTATTTTGTTAAGTTTTTCTGTAAAATGTCTTGGGGAGTGATGTATCGTAGACGCCTAACTGATACTGGCAGTATGGAATTGCTATGTAAATAGGAGAGCTGCCTTTGCCATCTTTTTATATCAAATAAAAGGCCCAAGTAAGTCGACTCATGCCTGTGTTTTGTTGAATTAAAGGTGCCTAAACGAAGTGTAAGTGCTCTGTAACCCGTACGCCGGCTCAATGTGCAGCAAAAACTTAAAGAAAATGTTTCGTCGAGATTCTTATGACGCTGCACTACATAGATTAAAAAAGTTTTTTTTCCTGTAATATTGCCCCACTCTAAATACACAAAACACCTAGTCAGTGTCACGGTCTTACATGTATTATATTCCAAGACTCGCAAATGTTACTTCCCAGCATTTGGATGGTACTTTGCGTTGAAGTCCAAAAGGTGTATATAAAAGGTTAGAAGTGTGTATCTATGAACAGATCACCTGTGGCAATAAAACTGTCGCTGCGTTCTAGGCCTGAAATTGTTGAAATAGCATGCAACTGTTACACGGTGAAATGATTATTTATAACAAAGTCGTGTCGGTGGGGAACTCCCACAGCATTAGCAGGGAGGTCACTCCCGATGTGATCATGGATGTTCGGAAAGAATCGCGTGATCAATTGCAAGCGCATAGACAGAGTGCTATTACGGGGTTTGTGTTGGAGCCGTGTTACCAAAAACGCACAGCGAGATAAATCGGATGTACCGCTCGCCCGAACACAAGTGTTTACTATGCCTACAGAATGGCCAACGCTGCCTACCGCCGCTATTGACGGCGAAGCAGCCTAATGGGTAATCATTTTTTCATGGTCAAGACCACAAAATATTTTATGTCCGAGTAGTCGCCATGTAGTCGGGAGATGAAGGCACGGACGTATAGACTCTGAGCCTGCTTGTATGGCAGCTCGCCGAATCGCCACTCCGGTAAATGAGAATAAAACATTCACTTGCAACGCGTAGAACATGACAGCTGCCCTTAAAGCTTGGGTAACAGCTCATGTGACCTACCCTAGCTTCACCCAGCATACAACCGGCGTTAATCAACACTGGCATGATGCCAAAAATGTCTGAAACCAGCCCTCCTGCCGAAAGCTCGTGAAATAGTTTATTGCATGTAGACTGAATCTGAAATATATTTAATAACTTACTCTATAGTTTTAAAGTATAAAGGGAACCCTTCTAAAGAGATGCTTTGATGAAGTATAGCCCAATCGAGGTCAAATCATTTATTTCGCTAGGGATTTTACTTCAAAGTAAATATTTTCAATGCATTTAAGGTATTTTCCGCAAAGTATGAAACATTGTGAACTCACACGCATAAAAGACATGCAACAGTGCAACGACGCGTAGAGACGTGGTTTCTAGCAGAATTCCTGTGCGAGGAGGGTAGCAACCACCATTATGGGGAGAATAACCATAAGGCTGACAGCTTTTGTGCGGTGCAGCCTTGTTTCCACGGTTTTGTGTGTACACCAATAGCGCTCATTGAAAACTACGCTGTTCAAAATTGTTTAAATTTTTTCCGCGCATCTACACCAGTTTGAGTATATATTGTCACGATGCCAAAGACGACGCAGTGGTCGTGAAGGAAAACAAGTTTATTGAAGCGAACTTGTGCTCCCCTAACAACTCAAAGAATACACAGGCGGCGAAGCGTCCGTCAGCAAAGTGACGTATACGCAAGCGAGCGTCGCCGATCGAATACCACGGCGTCAGCTCTGCAGGCTTTTATCTCTCAGCGCAAGTGTTTCTGGAACCATCGATTCACATCCAAAACATTGTATATTACGTAAGATTATTCTGGGCTAGCGACGTTAGGGCAAACAGTCTGCTTATCTGAATGTGATAGCCCGTGTGGCATAAAAATAAAGAATGGAAGCCGCGCTTTGTTTGGAACGCAGATAACACAGCCGGGCGTGGACCGACAGTAAAAACAAACCATAAATAAACAAACTCATACATGGTTCGCGGCATTATCCTCCTCTAAGAGTGCATCGACCCGATGCTAAAATAAAAGACAACCCGTACAAACAGCAAAGAAAGTCCGTCATCTTGCATAGTAAGATTTCAAGCGAACCACGTGGACGATTTCGGGCCGCGCGCGTTGTCGTGATGTTCCGGAATCACCATCGGGGATCATTTCGTAGGTAAGTTGGCCGACACGTCGTAGAATCTGGTAGGGTCCGATATACCGTCGCAGAAGCTTCTCACTGAGTACGCGTCGTCGGATGGGAATCCAAACCCAAACACGGTCCCCTGGGTGGTACACGACGTCTCGGCGTCAGAGGTTCTAGTGCCCGGCATCCACCAGATGCTGGTCGGTTGTACAAACTCGAGCGAGCTGGCGGGCCTCCTCCTGAAGGAATCCTTGGACGTCGCTGAAGGTCGCTCCTTGGCGTCGCTGCTTGGCGCGCTGAAGGTATCCTTGGACGACGGGGTTGCGGTCGTCGTCTTCTACATGCGGAAGCATGGCGTCAAGCATCGTACTCGGCAGTCCCCTAGACAAGCTCGAACGGCGTCATTGGCGTCGTTTCCTGGATAGCCGTGTTGTAGGCAAACGTGACATACGGGAGCACTTCGTCCCAAGTCAATGTCGACGTACATTGACAGCATATCCGCGATCGTCTTGTTCAGACGTTTCGTTAGTCCGTTCGTTTGGGGGTGGTAAGCCGTCGTTCTTTGGTGATCCGTGTTGCTGTAGCGTATGATTCCTTGCATAAGCTCCGCTGTGAAGGCCGTTCCGCGGTCCGTGATTAGGACTTCCAGGGCTCCATGTCGCAGCACAAAATGGTTCATGAAGAACTTCGCGACTTCTTGTGCAGTCCCCCTCGGTAGAGCGGTGGTCTCCGCGTAGTGCGTAATGTAGTCTGTCTCTACGACAATCCACTTGTTCTCGGATCGGGATGTAGGGAACGGGCCCAGAAGGTCCATTCCCATCTCTTGGAAGGGCCTAGATAGGACGGTGATCGGCTGCAGAAGTCCGGCGGGTCTCGTCGGTGGCGTTTTTCGTCTCTGGCAGTCACGGCAGCTCCGGACGTAGTGGGTGACGTTGGATGTAAGCCGGGGCCAGTAGTACTTCGCCTTGATTTGTCCAATTGTTCGAGCTGTGCCGAGATGTCAGAAGACGGGTCGTCGAGGCACACTTTCAAAATGTTGTCACGAAGATCTGCAAAGATGACAAGGAGGTAATTGTTCCTCGTTCCGGGGCTCAAATTTTTCTTCACGACGACGGAGTTTTTGAGGCTGAATGCTGGTAAGGTTCGTTTGAAGGCCCTAGGCACGGCGACATTGTGTCCTTCCAAGTAGTCGATCATGACGCGTAACTCGAGGTCGGCAGGCTGTTGGGCGGCTAGATCGCTCTCCGTCACAACTCCGAAGAACGCCTGTCAGCATCGGAGTCTTCAGGTGGTGGATGGACGGGGGCACGGGAGAGACAGTCGGCGTCGGAATGTTTCCTGCCGGATTTATGGACAATTTTAACGTCGAATTCCTGCAGGCGCAAAGTCCATCGCCCAAGGCAACCACAGGGGTCCTTCAAATTGGCGAGCCACCACATCCCTAGGTGGTCTGTCACAACCTTGAACGGTCTACCATACACGTATGGGCGAAATATTTAAATGGGCCATATGATAGCCAGGCACTCTTTCTCCGAGGCAGACTAGTTTTTCTCCTCCTTCGACAGACCACGACTGGCATAGGCGATTACCTTTTCGCAACCGCTTTGCTTTTGGACGAGGACGGCACCCAAACCAATATCACAGCGTCCGTTGCATTTTCGTTTCGGCGCTTTCGTCGAAATGAGCAAGCACGGGGGGCTTCGGAGGCGTTTTCTCAGCTCGCAGAATGCCTTTTCTTGGTGGTTTTCCCAGCTAAAAGGCGTGCTATCTTACGTCAACCGTGTGAGTGGTTTTGCAATGCGTGCGTAGTTTGCGACGAAGCGCCAGTAATACGCGCACAGTCCGAGAAATCTTCGCACACCCTTCTTGTCTTTTGGCCTTGGGAAGTTTTAATGGCTGAAGTTTTTGCTGGGTAAGGTAGGAGTCCCGCGGCATTGACGACGTGGTCCAAGAACTTCAGCTCCTCATACGCGAAACGACACTTTTCAGGCTTCAGCGTTAACCCCGCCGTACGAATGGCATCGAGTACAGACTCCAACCTTGCAAGACGTTCATCGAAAGTCCGGGCGAATACCCCAACGTCGTCGAGGCACACGAGGCAAGTGTACCACTTCAGGCCAGCTAGCACAGTGTCAATGACACTTTGAAACGTTGCTGGAGCCGTGCACAGCCCAAAAGGCATCACCTTGAACTCGTATAGGCCATCTGGGGTTATAAATGCAGTCTTCTCTCGGTCTGTCTCGTCCACTTGAATTTGCCAGTTGCCGGTCTTCAGATCCATCGATGAGAAGTAATTGTTATGGCAGAGGTGGTCGAGGGCGTCGTTGATTCGTGGCAGGGGGTACACGTCCTTTTTGGTAATTTTGTTCAGTCAACGGTAGTCAACGCAGAACCTTAGCGTGCCATCTTTTTTTTTTACGCGTACGACCGGCGCACCCCAGGGGCTTTTCGATGGCTGTATAATGTCGTCGCTGAGCATGTCGTCCACTTTAGTCCGGATGGCTTTCCGCTCGTGTGAAGAGACTCCGTACGGTGACTGTCGGGTAGGTCGGGCTCCATCTTCGGATATAATTCGGTGTTTCGCTAGGGGTGTCCGACGTAATTTTGAACTCGACGAAAAACACTCGCTGTAGCGACGCAGAAAATCAAATAATCATTCCCGATGTTCTTGGGGAAGCACCGGGTTGATGTCGAAAGGATGCGGCAGCTTGGAAGCGTCGGCGCGTGCGCATTCACAGTTGGCGACCGCGATCACTTGACGTGCTTCTTCCGTTTCTTCGAGGAACGCAATTGGAGCGCCCTTGTTTAGATGCTGATACTCCTCGGTAAAATGGGTGACTAATACGTTGGATTTGCATTGCTCAAAGCGCGTAATGCCTCTTGCGACGGAGACACCGCGGTTGAGAAGCAACGTTTGGTCACTCTCTATGATAGCGTCGATGTCAGGAGCAGCATCCTCACAGTATACGGCGATCATCAAGCTTGCGCGGGGTTGCAGGGTGACGTGATCGTCGGTGATCCTTACAGCAGCACGGTGATCGGCGTTCAGCTGCGGCGTCGTGGAGTGATCGGAGAAAAAAGTTATCGATTTTGTCTGCAGATCAATTATTGCGCCGTTGTCCATCAAAAAGTCCATTCCGAGAATTACATCCCGGGAGCAGTAAGGCAAAATAACGAACTCACAGGGTACGTGGTGCCACCTATGGTGACGCATGATGTGCACGTTCCACTTGGCGTTACGAGGTGGCCTGCTGTGCGTATATGGGGACCGTCACATGTTGTCGTAACTGTCTTCAGCTTCGACGCGAATGAGCCACTCATTACCGAGTAGTCGGCTCCCGTGTCTATGAGGGCGACTACGTCAAAGCCGTCGATGGACAACTGGACGTCGGACGCCGCTTTTCTCGAGTTTCGGGTGCGTCGGGGAGTTGTATCTCGGCTTGTGCGTGTTGACGGTCGGGCACTATGCGTCGTCATCTGCGTCGTCTTCTCAGCGGCAAGCTCTGTCATTTCGGGTACGCGTCGCGTTGTGTCGTCGTCGGGTTTGGGAGTCACGTCTGGGAGTCACGTTCGGGAGTCACGTCCAGGAGTCACGTCCGAGTCATTGGGCTGCGGGTACGGTGTTCGGTGCGGCCTTGCGTCATTGGAGGGTTTTCGTTTTTTCGCCGTTTTGCAACTTCACCTCCAGAAGTTGCTAATGTTAGTTTCCCCCGCGTGGGCTGGGGGACCTTCCACGTGAGAAGTCAGCGCTGCTACGGTGGTTTGGCGACTGGTACGGGCATGGTGACGGCGAACGGTTGAAGCGGGCTGGTCCTCGGTTGGTGCTGGACAGGTATTCGTCGATTTCAGTAGGGCGCTGGCCGGGTCGGGGGCGTGAGGCGTCGACGGAGAAACCACGCAGTCCGAGTCTCCTGTACGGGCAGCGACGATAGATGTGATTGGCCTCTCCGCAGTGGTAGCACAGCGGACGATTATCGGCAGTTCGCCATACGTCCGTCTTCCTCGGCGCCTGGTTTTGGTCTGCAGGTGGTGGGGCGGGCGACAGTGGATGGCGGTACGGCGGGACTTCTTGATGACAGGTCGGAGCAGGGCGGGGTCGTCGAACACGGGGCGGGGATCGATACCCAGCACCGCCACCACACTTTGCTGACTGCTGCTTCGCTGCCTGTGTATTCTTGAGTTGTTAGGAAAACGTGAGGAAAGAAGACGACGTGAAAACCTCCGTGTTTAACTCAGGCACCATGACCAGCGCTCCTAATCCTGCATTCGTCCTGCTACAGCCTCGGGAACTACCATCGTTCCGCGGATGTCCTGGAGAGGACTCTGAGGAGTGGTTGGAGAAAGTGGAGCGCGTCCGCATCCAAAACAGGTGGGATGACAAAGAAACTTTCCGCCATGTTTTCTTGTATTTGGAAGATACAACCCATACATGGTTCGCGGGCATTATTTTCATCGCCTCTCTGCCAGAACTGGAGTAATATAAAGAATCACATAAGGAACATATGAAAAGACGTATAAAGAACATATAAAGGAGTAATGTCGGGCTAGAAAAATATTAAAAAAATTACTTTTGTTAGCACTATTCAGTGTCGCTTGTAACCAGTAGAATCCCCTCTAGACGACGTATTAAGTGGGACTGTTGTATGTGGCTGTACATTGACATTTTTTTTGCTACTGCTTTTGCAAGATCTAAGTAGAGATTATACCGGTGAACCTATAAGCAGGCTTTATTGTAGTAGAATGTTTAACCACTTATTCATGAAGGTACATATCAATAAAGGCCTACGTTACTGTTTTAAGGGACGCTAAATTCAGGACAGACATATATGCTGGTCAAGCTTGAGAGTTTTGAAATGTGGCACACAAGTGTGCAGCTAGTAAAGACGATAAGCTTGTTCCCAGCGTGCATTATAGACAACTGGCCTGGTTTGTATATAGAACAAGAATAAATAAATAAAATGTTTATTTTTCGATTCCCCGCTGGCAGAGGGCCCATCTTTTGAAGCCACACGTAGGTTGTCTGTCGTGACTTCCAAAGCATTGTCGATGTCACGTGGGGCCTGGGTTGAGCCCCTCTCGGGGCTTTTTGGTACCCCAGGTGCTGCTTGTTGAAGGCGATAAGGGCAGTTTGGATGCCCCGTAAAAACTCTTAGGTTATTGTCGCTGGGCCTGTTGTTACACTTGTCGAACAGGTAACTTTGGTCCAGCAACCTCTGGCAGTGTTAGCATGGCCTTTCCTACTGCGGTAGGGGGGCGCCCATTTGAGCCTGCGTAAATAAGACCCGTTCTTCTTTGGTTACGTGTGTGCAGGGTTCAGGGCAGGCTTCCGGGTTGTGTCATGCACAACTAAGTTATATGGGTTTTGATTCGATAGGAACTTTCTTGGGTGGGATGCTGTTGTAGGCAGCACAGAATGCGGTTTGGCGGACGCGCTGGTTGGAGCTTTCGTAACCAGGCATCCAGGCAACGACAGGTAAGCTTTAGAGTCTGATCAATGCTGGTATATTTAATAATTATTCGAGAGGTCGGGGTTTTTGATTCAGTGTAAAGAAATAAAAACAATTCCCCTAATGGGTACCCTGAGCTGGATGAAAGCAAAACATTCAATGCTATTCTTTATAAAAACGTAAGAAACCCTATTGACGCTACCAGCGTCATCACAAGGAGTGTCTTGATGCACTTTGTTCCTCCTATTACATCATATCAAAATAAATGATCTCTAATTATTGTGTTGTACGAGAAAATCTAGCTAAATATTGTGTTGTAAATTTTTTGCTTAGTGTGACCAAACACCGCTAACACCTCTATTTTTGTATTCCTAAGTACTTTCGTATCCATAAACTAAGCGACGTTAATGTCGTAGGTGAAGCAAGTGTCGGTAAATTCAATGTCACCAGAGAAGCATTTTAATTTCTCAAGTCCGGACTCAATCTTATTGCTCTTGTTAGAGAGGATTTGTGCCTTCACGTGGCCGAAAGGAAACAGTTTTTAAGTAAAACAGTTGCGGCGACTCCAATACTGTTCAAGACTCCGGCGTAAAATATCACTACATGATTGTGCAAGTTTCCACACATGTTCAAGGAAATAAGAAATGCGTACCTACAACATATCAAAACCGTCTGCGGAAGAGAGTCGAAGTGCATGAGCTCGTGGAAGAATATGGACATTAGGAGTTCGTTATATTTGCCTTCCCTGTAGCTTGCCCAAATTACTTTTGTTAGAGTGTTCAGGTTCTATCGCACGTTGCAATTGAAGGCCATCTTATAATCAACGAAACGTCACACGCAGTGCGCGCTAGATTGTTTAGAAGCATTACCAAAAAAAGCTTCATATTACAACTAGAAACTTTTCTACGCACGCTGCTAGGCGGTACAGCCCTTCAACATTTTTTGCGTTAGGACCAGGCGTGTGAGCGTTTCTGCGTGAAAATTCAGGCCTCTCCTTTCTGTAAAAGCAAGACCAATATTTTCATGTCTGCACGACGGCTGTATTGGTCCAGGTTCCTTAGCTCTCGGTGGACTTTATCAATGTGTCCTTTTTTAGAAATCTCTTACGTCGTACACTTTTTTTTTCAAACTTTCTGATCTCCTCGAAATGCCTGAAAGGCGGTGGCAGCAATTGATCTTATGTCGCGGACACTTACTGTACGGTTAACGCTATCTTTTTATTTTGTATCCCTGACGGCAATACGGCATTACAACGTCGGAAAAACAAAAAAACACATTTATTATTACAGCAGGTACAGTAAAGTTATCGCAGAAGGTCGGAAGTATACCCTTTACAACAAGAGACTCTGGTTGACATAACCTGTGGTTGGCAATAGGAAATTGAAGTTGGCAGGTTGAACACATCACACGTCAGTATACTAGGCAGCAGTTAAACAATAAACGCGTTGTTAATTCAATAATTCAGGTTATTCTACCTACAAATTGACTGATGGATTCGGTTGTTTAACGGGGGTACTCAACACGGGCGATGAGGCGCGCCTTAGTTGAAGGATCCGGAATAATTTCGACCGCCTGAGGTTCTTTAACGTGCGCCAAAATCAGAAACACAGGGCCTTTTTGTTTTCTCCGCCATACTCAAACCAAAAGCTGAAGTAAAATTTTTGCGATTTAGCTCACAAAAAACATATTCGTTCGGTCGCGTTTTATTTCCTGCCAAAAAAATGTTTTCCTTCCTTGGTTTCTTTTTGTTTCGTTTCGATACCCTGGTTTCAAGCAATAACCGAGGTCACACAACCAACTTTTTAATTTCAACTCAAGCCACTTCAAGTAATGAGGAATTTAAAAGCCTTGCCTTGATTGTATGAAAACATACTACGTTCTTGTTCTGATGCAGTACTTTCGGCCTTCCACGTCCGAGTTGCCTGTTTTCGGAGGCACAATTCGCTCTCAGCATACCGAATATGGTCGATTGAAAACTCATCCGTTAAAAGGGAGAGTCCCCAGTTCACGCTGGAACCCCAATATAGTGGCGAACATTTACTAAATTTGCGGCCGTACGACGGATGAATAAGGGGTAAGAACGTGGTGGCACAATTTGGGATAGATGTGGTGTTTTAACAATGTAAAATTGAGCAGCGTGTGCCCAATATTCTAGCGACGTTCCGCCCAGCCGTCTGATGGAAATAGGGGAGCAATATAAAGCATGCAATACATGCAGGCAGCAAGTTGTGTGCCGTGCGGCATGACCAATTTGGATAGCAATACTTCATCCGGCGCAAGGCGTTCATTGACCGTAGAGGGCGCTTGAATGTTTGGCTACGAAAACATTGCACCATGCCAAAATGTGGAAAATTTACATGGAATGTTCGAGGCTCAGTTTTTCTGCCGACGAATGCTCTAAAGCGATGGACATCACTTTGAAATGACGAGGGAGTGGCTTACAAATGGACGTATTTTGAAGCCCGGGCGTCGCAATCATGTGAAACACACAAGGATTAAGAAGGAGGAAAAGCAGTACCTTGAGCAATGCTACGATGCCAAATGATGAGGGTCAGTGCTTGTCGATTTGCGCATAGCTGGAGGCGGAGTTCTGCATCCATCCTCGTGTGTTTCCCGTCATTTTCCTTTCTTCCAAACGCCGCCCAGAACCCAGAATACATGCGTTTTATGAGACTGTGGCATACATTTAAATTGACGCCACTCGCTTTTGCGAATCGGCTCATGCCATACGTTGCCCTGTTTTATCGCGCTCTTTAGCTCTCCGCCATCCACATCGAGATGAGTTCTGGTGCACCTGTGTACTACCCTTCGTTTTGCGACGTGTGGATAATGCATAAACACAAAACCCAAAAATAAGGCTATTTCTTCCCGCGTTTTTGTTCATACGTTTTAGAGTAACTCCATCAGCTCGACAGCAGCGACCCTTGAGAAGAAGAAACAATGGTCTATTTAATATTGCTGATTTATAAGGGGTCGCGATCGTTGATGCGTACGTATTGTGCATTGATGAGGGCGATATAATGAGCGGGTCAATATAAAAAAAGGTTACTACGCAGTCACAATTGTCATGTATATCAAGTGAGAAATTTTTATGCAAATGGGTTAAATTTTACAACTAGACTGGTGTATGGCTTCATTTTTCCAGCCCAAATTATTAGGTGCCTAATCCTACTGTAGAGCCTGCAATATGTAAAAACTGGAAGTGCTGTCAAGAATAATTAGGGCATTCATTTCTTGCCAAAACAGCCGAAATAACTAGTGCTAAATCGTCACCAGGTGAAATACCTTTTTATTTCTCGATTTTATTTCATTGAGCAGAAAATGTCAAAAATACGTAGGTATTAGGATAGCGCTTCAACGTAGTAGCACGACAGAATCACTTTCAAGCATCAGGACCTGCGCAGACATACCTGGAAATAGGAGATCAAGCACTCCGTATATTGTACTCTTTGGGAAAAACTGTGATGTTTGAGGACCGACCGTGTTCGATCATTTTTTTGCGTGCTTATACAGCTTTTCTGCTCACTAGCAGTCGGCGCGGATAAGCCCTCGAATTACCAACTGAATAAATCATTCAGCCGGTACGTTGTGCCGCTGCTCCAATTGCTACTTTTCTAATCACAAATTTTCACAATACTTAGGCGCGCATCAGTATCAGTATCTAAGACACCTTTCGAAGTCTAACATCACTAAGAATCTAATACGGCGACCTTTTATTTTTTGTTCGTGTCGTTATTTGTCTCTGCGTTATCGATACTCAGTACATGCTCTCTTCGGCATCGCCAAGCAATGAAGGCGCATTAGTGAAAGGCATTTTTTTATTTGGCTTTCCACTAAATCTATCGTTATCCTCTGCTAACTACTCTTTTAGGAGTAGTACACATCTGGAACGCACATTTAGACACAGGAGATAAGGACTCGTACACAAGGTTGTATGTAAAGCACCGTTAGTGAGCCGGAAGAACCGGCTTGTGGTGTTGTGATGTACGTGCATTTTCGTGTATTCCGGAGGCCCCTCAAAAATACTACACCGAGACCCGCTCTTCCACTGTTTATTTTCAACTAAATTGCACCCTGTATTATTTCTGGCCCTTCGGAAATTCTGTGCTTCGTTTCTGTGCCAGCAACAAAAAAAAAATTGCGAAGTAGCAAGGCAGCTAACGCACTTACATCAAAATGCAGAATTATTTTCAAAAGGCGTACTTTGGGATAGCAGGCGAAAAAAGCATGACGTTAGCTTTGTCTGGCCAGCGTGCCGGCCGAACAGTGATTTTAATATTTCCTAACAGCAATAAAGCACAAAATAGCGCTAACTTAAGTTAATCAGCAACCTTTATCCCTCATTACTTTTACGAACACTCATTGAAAGTTTTTCAGGGGTGAAGAGTAGTGAATGTTTTAAGAAAGCAATGTATGAAACTCAAATGAGTAATTATTTCTTATCCTGGTTTGCTGTGACCCACAACGTAATGAAAAAATCAATCAAACAAGTTTCACGCTCAGGCAAACCACTTACCCTGCATTGTGTTCCTGATCGGTACTCCCGACCGCATCCCCAGAAGTCATAGTGCCAACAGTGTCTCGGCGGCGTCTGAAAAAGCAAGCATTGAGGTAAGTAACCGCAAATTGTAACTGGCGTGTTTATAATAGATGAAAATATGACGCGCTGATTCGCTACCGCTACAATTTACCACAGAACGTCACAAGTGAAAGGTTATAAAGCTTATGTGGAATACTATTACTAGAAAACGTCGAGAAATTCCGAATAATTTTTCCAAAATTCACAATTTCAGTGAAAGAATGTCTACAAACGACATAAAAATGCGTAAGGACTTCAGGCAATCATTTTTTTTTATACTATGGGCCGAACTACACGTTTCATTTCTGTTTCTGATTGAGGAAGCCGCGCAGTATTGAGCGTTGGTGCAATGAACATGGCGCCTGGTCTGCGTGCCCCAATGCAAATATCCTAAAAGAGGATCCTGCAAACATCACTAGTGCAGAACACTGTCATCTTTGACCCTCCTTCTTCTCAGGCCCTTCACTTTGAATCCAGCTCGCCTACCCGCGCTAATGAAGCGGCAATGTTGCAAATTTTCCTACATTTTGCTGCACTCGCTAAGAGCACGTGCCACCTGTTCGGGAAGCGCGTACACTAAGCTGCATATCATCCAGCTTTGTTATACAGGCTATGGTGACAACGTTCTCGGCCCCTCGGGACACCTTTATGCTTATGTTTTTAAAAGCCAAAACGTAGCAACACTTATTGCGAGCGAGCGAAGCAACTTTATTGAAAATGCCTGCAGAACGATTAGCCTTCCCATATAGGGAAGGCGTCACCGTGACGTGGCCATGACGTCTTCCCGGCTGTCGGCGCCTCTACTCCGGCCGGGGCCTCACTACTCCCTTTGGTCGACTGCAACTGCCCCTGTTTTGGGGTGGCAGCCTCCCTCCGGTTTCGCTTATTAACAAATTTTTTCCAGCTATTTTGTAAGTGCGTATTTGTTTGCTTTCGTTTATTCGTCTAACTACGGGAACTTCTCCTCAAGCAGACATGCACACGCACCAGCTTCCCTAGAATCAGGGTTGTACTCGGCTGATCTACCCACCTTAACGCACCACGCGTAGCCCTGCTACTTCTTACAATGTGTTATTCAAAGTTCGAGGAATATTGTGAAACTGGCACATAGCCTTTTGTATTTCTTGCCATTCCGCAAATTGTGCATATGCCACAAAAGAAAACAACCCCGAAAAATTTTGTTTTGCCTTAGCAACATGAGGCGCTAGCCCAGCTGACGTTTCCCGCGTAGTTTCTGGTGGGATATTAGGCCCTGTTTGGACGCCGCACTCATTTCACGTCGCTGTTTCCACACTGGCTTTGACATAGATCGCTGGGTTCATATCGTTATGGGAAGCGTTCCTATTGTGATTTCCTGGCTGGCTCAGGAACTTTACTCCCGTCGTTTTCGAAACCTTTTAGTTGGGGCTTGAGATTGTTGTCTTTGTCAGTGACCAGCTCGGTGAAATCAACATAGGTCACGTGTTCACGGGCGCTCTTAGTTAGTTCCGACTGACAGCATCTTTTCTTGGTTTCGCTTGCGGCATTTTTGGGCCCTTTTCTTGTCCTTCCTCGGGTTGCTGATTTGTCCATTCCAACCGTACGTGCTACCCTAGTAATTTTCTATGAGTTCGCCTCTTCTGCTGTAAGCTTGGCTTTCAGCGATCTGAAAGCCTACCTTAAGTTAGGAGACCGAGAACAAACTTTATTCTAGTTCCTCAAGCAGAAGGCATAGGGGCTGATACACTGCTGCTCTTCTTGTCTGAAGCGGACACTGACCATGCACCTCTGGTCGCAGCACTCCAGCCTAATGTGTCCTATTTGCTCCCAACGAGATCTCTGCAATGGCTTACCCGAGGACGCGACGTGGGCTCGGTTACAACCGTCACCAACGAACGGACGGAAACCTAACTTGCGTCTGGAGACACCGGCTGCGATTGATGTTCACGTGTTGGAGCATCTCCGAAAATGGTTACTTGTGTGATCCGGCGTCGCGTCAACTCCCAAACACACCCTTGCACGTCAACTGAACATAATACCTCATTGTAAAAATATATAATGTAAATTTTCAGAATAGAATGACACTCCGGCTAGCACTTTTCCAGCTCAAGTAGGGAAGCTTTATTGACTAATTAAACATTTGATGTAGCGCCCAAAGTTGCAACTGTGCTATCACGCGTACTCTAATGCACGACCCTGAAATTATTTTGACCCACTCGAAATCTTTAGTGTGCGCTAAATCTAAATAAACAGAACTTTTTTTGTTTTTCTTGCAGTGAAAAAGGAGCCACCCCGGGCGGAACAGAACCCGTGTTTATTCAGTGACGACATAAAACATTCCCCTCAGAAAAGCCACACTGAGCATGCCCTTCTCTGAACATGCCCTGCACACGCTTCGCATGGGCTCCCGCTTCTTCCACCATCTTTAGCTCACAGGTTGTATCGATGCCCCTAAAACAGGCATCGGCGCCTGCCTAACATCACGCCCGAAACGGCGGTACCAAGTATGCCGTCCTCGGAGTAAGCGTTTCCTTAGAACTGCCCTTCGAAGTGACGACCACGCCGAGAGCCGAAGCTAGGCCTACCCCCGCCTAGCCGGCTGCCACCGCAGCTGTGCCGGTGCACCCATGGCACGTGCACCACCAGCGCCAGGCTCCTCCTACCACACCGCTGGTGCCTCCTCGGTAACTCTATGGCTGCCGACGCCCTGGCCGAGTATACCGTCAACCTGTCTACCAGCGACGGCCGCATGGAATACACGGTAGACGGTGAAGACATTCACCCAAAGAGCTCGCTACTCTAGGATGGCTCGATGTGAGACGGGAACAGTCATCGCTTTAGGCTGCCAACCAAGCGGCAACCTCTGCTGCAATATCCAAACGGTCGACCTCGGGCTCCAGTCCCAAGCGTGGCCAGCGCTTTCCTAAACGTCGGACGCCGGCGACTCCATTACTAGCGGCCGACGTGAAAATAATTCTTCGACCACAGGGAGGCCTCACCCCTGCTACAGTATGTGCAGCCGCTTTAGCGGACACCTTTCAACGGCAGGCTCCACACCGATGATCCCAGACGACCAAGTGCAAATACACCCTGTCTCCAACTTTATCGTTGTGAGTACGCCCTCTGAGGACCGAGCACGATCCTACGAGAAGCTTGAAGCCCTCCTCCTCAATGGGAAACAGTATCCCGTGAGCACACACATTGCCGTACCGGCGAACACCGTCACCAGCCTCATCTTCAATATCATTTGGACGACAACCCGGCGCAAATAACGGAGAGTGTGTGCAACTATAACCCTGACCTCCAAATACTAGAAGCCAAGCGTCTGAACACTTCGAACGACGCTCAAATTCTCTTCAGCGGCACTCGGGTGCCATCCGCTATGGCTCCGCAGCCTACCGCTGCAGAACCTTTTGCCGCAAAACAGGGGCCTGCAAAACATGCTGACGGACAGCCCATCGCCAAGATGTCTGTCCGAACACCCAGACAACCCCACGCCATCCCAAGTGCAGACTTCCCAACGCCCCAGAAGACCGCTCCTGCTGTCCTAAGTGCAGTGTATGTTAGGGCCCACATGTCACTGGCACAGCTGAGTGCCCCCGCCGCTGTCAATCGACCCCAGCCTCCTACTTTTCCCACGCCACCGCCTCAGCAGGTGAGCACCCAGCGTTCCTCGCGCGGTGGGGCTCCATCTCGATCCTCCTTTGCACCCCTTTCCGCAGACCCTTTGTTAAAAGTAATGAAGGAGCTTCAGGCGCTCCGTGCAGAGGTCGCTACCCTGCGTGCTGCCCATTGCTGCAGAAAATAGTGCCCTTACGCGGGAGCTCCAGCTTGCTAAGCTTCCCCCCTCTCATGCCCATAACCACCCGCCTCATGCCTCCAAGACCACCGGTACTCCCCCAACTCCTAAGACAATTGATAGCTCCGACGTTCCTCCCTATAAGCGCATAGCGGTCTCTATCAATGGCTCACCATGTGCGATCGCAAGTGATGAGAAATTTGGTATTCTTGAACACTCCCTTGATAGCCATGGGGAGGGTACTTGCACCTACATAACACCCTTCTAGCCAACCAATGGGTGATGCAATCCACTTTAAAAACGATCAACAATAACCCTCGGCATTTCTTCGGAGCCCTGGACCCCTTCCCTGTAACGATGGCAACGATGAATCGGCATGGCAACCCCCTTGTCGCGTGGCAGTAGAATGGCCCTGGTTTCTTCCGTTAGCGCTAGAATCTTCAACACCTAATTTGTGCTGAACCCTTACCCACAGCTGCTATTGCCCTGAAGGAGCCTGTAAGAGAGGTCAAGGTCACGGGGTATCAAGTTTTTCATACTCCTGGTAATAACTCAATGGCGGTTCTGGTACAGCAGAACATTACAGCTGAACACAACACATTTGCCGATATTGCGATACCACATGACTTCATCACCCTCTTTCCAACAAAACTCTCTGCCTCTTTCCTTCATGCACTTAACGTTTATAGTGGCCCTAAAGCTTCTAATCATACGTTTGGCACCCTTCTCATTCGGGCCAAAAAAGTGGCAACTCGCCACCCCCTTAGCCCACTTGGGGACTTAAACGCACCTCACACAGCCTGGGGCTACAATCGCGTTACTAATAAAGGCCGCTTACTATGGGAAGCAATTCACACTCGACGTTTAACAGTAGCATCTGACCCCTCTATTCCTACCAGAATAGGCAACGGTGTACAGGCAGACACCTCTCCTGACCTCACACTTTCCTTGTGCGTTCCTGACCTGAAATGGAAATGTACTCCCCCCAACCTAGGAGCGATCACTTCAATATTCAGTCCACTTTGCGACTGAATTGGGCGTTTACTCCAAAAGTGCGGAAGACTCACATCACAAATTGGCCAGCCTTTCGGCTTTCGTGTCAAGAACAAGCAGTCCCTACCGATGATACTCCGGTTCAGGATTGGCTTAAACCGCTACTCGAGATTTGGAAGGCCCACGATTGATCCCTAGACCCCTACATTCCTTCGGAAGCTGTTGACACTCGCCTTCAGGATCTTTGGGCAGCGTATCAGGGCCTTCAGAAACACTGGCGCCATCAAAAGCACAATCGCCGTCTTCGACGGCGCATTCCTCATCTCCGCACCAATATTGAGAACTATGCGACTGAACTGGCACGTGCGCAATGGGATCAGATCTGCGACAGCAGGCGTGGCAACCTTAGCAAGCGGTGAATCTGGGCCATTCTCCCCCACATGATTGATCCTTCTCATTCGAAATGAACCAGCCGGAATCATCTTACCACCCTCCTATGTACATTTCCCGGCACAAACGGTCAGCGCACTGCCCATCTTAGGGAGCTTTACCTTGCCCAGACCCCACAGGAGTCTCTTTCACAATACACTGGCAAGCCCAATGAGACAATAGATTGTCCCGTTTCCACAGCTGAAGTTCGCGCAGACCTTCTTAAAAATCGCCCAAACTCACCACCAGGAGATGATGGAATAACCTACAAGATCTTTTGAAATTTAAATGATCAGTTCAGAGATTTGCTAACAAATTATTATAAAAGTCACTGGGAGTCTAGGGAGCGAAAGTCTGGGAAGCATGCTAAAGTCTCTTTCATTCCCAAGCCGGGTGAACCACTCGCACTTGAACAGCGTAGTCCCATTTCCCTCACACGATGTGCAGGTAAGGTCCTCGAGAAAATCGTACCTGCCCGTTTGACCCAATATCTGGAGAGTAGCAACAGTACCCGGACACAATGTTCGAATTTCGAGCCGGCATTTCAACCCAAAACGTCTTATTGCAGCTGATGCATGATCATCTCCTTGCTCCCCCTACTGCCGAATCGTCAGCTGTTCTAGCACTAGACCTCCAAAAGGCCTTTGATCGGGTCTCCCACCATGCCATTCTGCGCCATTTGGCTGCTCTGTCTCCGGGAGCCCGCACCTACAACTACTTGCAGGGTTTTCTCGCTAATCGCACGGCCGTCATTAGATTAATGATCTACGCTGCGACATCAATCTGCTCCCCCCATAGGCACCCCACAAGGAGCAGTTTCCTCCCCTCTGCTCTTGAACATCGCTATGATAGACCTCCCTCCTTGTCTTGCTAATATCTTCTCGCTTCGCCACAGTTTGTCTGCCGGCAACGTCACGTTGTCGGTTCCAGGTGGCAGTGACGCACACATTGAAACCACCCTCCAGCAGGGGGCCAATTGTGTTGCTGCTTATGCTCATCATGTCGGTTTGACTATTTCGCCAAACAAGGCAGAGCTGCTGCTTCTCTTGCCCAACAGTCCGAAACGTGCCCGGGCAGCTCCGAACGTTAACATCCGGCTGGGGGATCACCCCGTTGCCCGAGTACCATGCGTTAAAACTCCATGCCTCAACATCCAATAGCACCGCGCCAGTACCACATTCCTCGCCTATCTAACAACCAAAGTCAATCAGACTATCAACCTCCTCCGCCGCATCACCACCCGACACGAAGGGCTCAAAGATGCAAAGAAATCGCGGGTGAAACTACAGGCTTTTGCAATAAGCCGCATCCTTACTCTCTTCCTTATCTAGCACCGTCCTGTAAAGAACTCAAAAAGGTGGATTGCCTTATTCGAAAAGTGTACACAATGGCGCTCAGGATTCCTCAGTGCGCTGCCGCCGCTCGTGAAATCGCTTGGTGTCTAGAACACCGCATCTGAGCTCCTCAAAGCTAATATTTGTGAGCCAGTACGCCCGCCTTGCAACCACCTCAACAGGTCAATCTCTCCTCCTGTGACCTCCAATCAACTTCCCTTTCGCTACATAATCCTCACTTGCCATTCCTAGCACTATCCATGACCTATTCATTGTTCGGCCCATTCCCCATACCATGCACCCGACGCACAATCGAGCCCGCAGGAAGCAGCGTGCACGGACCCTTACGAAGCGATACCCAGTGCATCCGGCAAATGTTTATGTTGACGCGGCTAGCTATAGGCACCATGACGTCTACGCGATCGCAATCATCAACGGTCCCAACTGTCCCCCTCTTACCACCCTCACCCTTAGCTCTTCTTCCCCCGCGATGCGGAAGAGGCGGCTATTGTTTTTGCATTACCACTTCGGCCTTCCTCTGCGATCATATTCTGCGATTCAAAGACGGCAATTTGAAATTTATCCCGGAGCCGCATTTCCGCCCTGGCACTCAAAATCCTTTTTCAAAATCCGAGCTCGTATGTACCACCGCCCACAAGGGTGTGGGAGGGAACGAGCCAGCACACACAGCCGCTCGAGTGCTCACCTTCCGCGCGGGTCTTAGCGCTAAACCCTTCCATGGAGACCTGTCAGCTCGAGATCTGCCCAATTCCATTATTGAGATTACGTATCATTACCGCCTCTCCCGCCGTCTACTTCCCCCGCCGCACCCGGCACTCTCTCACACCGAAGAACGCCTATGGCGCTTACTGCAAACGTACACCCTTCATTGCCTCCCCCGCCTGCACAGCATGCACCCCGATCTGTGCTCTCCCCCCACAGCCCCGCTAGTGGTGTGGTCCAAACCATGTATCACCTTTTCTGGCAATGCCTCCACAACCAATTCCCCCCATACCGAGACGGTGGGCAGTAGGCGAGGGCGTTGGGCAGCTCGGATTCGGCGGTGCAAGGAGCCATCGTCGCCCGGGCTGCCAAAGTCACCGGGGTCCTTCCTCCTCGGTCACCAACCATCCCCCGAATTAGCCCTTGCTGCAATAACAATTTCCTCTCTCTCTCTCTCTCTCTCTCTCTAATAATAATAAGGCACGAGCAATACCATGTGAAGCATGTTACGATTAAAAAGGTAAACACCGTTCTCGGCACAAAAGCAACGAAGTTAAATTTCTTGTACAACCATGACCGCATTGTCATAGCTTTCGGCACCTGTATTTATGCGTGCATAAGCAGTGCTGCTGGAACATCGGGAAGGTGTATATATGAAAAACCCTAATGCGGAGTGCTGGTAACAATGTTCTTTATAGTGAGTCGTGTAGACCAGTTATCAGTAACTTTCTACTAGTCAGCTGAATTTTGCGTGCTCTGTAGTTGGGCACAAAACAATACAAATAAAAGGACCAGTTTTTAATACATTCACTCATATCGAAGCTGTGAAAAAAGTGCAACTTTTGGGAAACCTAATTGCAAGATAGTATTGGCGATTTGAGACGGAGGGATCCAGGTATAAAATTCTGTAAAATATTAGAAGGGCATAAATGGAAGTCATAAAGCACAATACGGCAAATTAAAACTGTAAGAAAATAACGAATTTTGAAGCTGCACCCCACGCATGTCTTAATGGCTATGTGTGATAAGCAAACTAGTGCATTTGTGTTCTGAATATAGCGTAAGTGATCTTCTTTCAATCACAATAGGCTTGTGCCCTTTGTGCTTCGTAGCACAAGTGCTGCGTGCCACGGAGTACGAAGATTTCTGCTTTGGGATAACACGTTTTTCTAACAATGTGGCAAATAAATGCAAAGATAAAAGATGGTAAGATGGTATGCTTAGAGAACAACATTTCTGGTCCAAGATGATATGCAGTAGGTCCACCTTCGGCAAAAAACTGAATTTTTAATTTCTAATGTAATGTTGCAGGAAATGACAAGGTCAACCCTACTAAGATGGCAACAAAGAGCGCCGGAAGAAAAACTGCTCATGAATATATGCTACTTGCGCTGCAGGGTGAAATTTCGGTGTTAGGTGGTGAAGACATAGCGGTTAATAAAAGCGCACCACAGGTGATAGATAAATGGGGCTATTAGCGAACGACATTGCTTCCCTGTGCCGAACAGTTGGTAGCCGCAGGAACACATTTGGAGGTGAAATGAAATACGCCGCAAAAAATGCAGTCGCGGAAATAACGGTTCGCCGAATAAAGGGAAGAGATGCGAAAAAATCAATGAAGGTCTCTTATGAGAAATAGTCAAAACACAAAGCTTCTTCTTACGCAAACTGAGACGAAATAAATATCTAGGACCCAATCTGCTTTTACCGCGTCTGAATGACCCCATCACATTGAAGCCAGCTTGAAAACGTGGTCATACTATCTTTTGTTCGTACCACGAAAAGCGTCCTTTTTGGGGGTGTTTGGCAAGCCATTGTTAAAACCCTTCATCATCATTGACCGTCGAATAATAGAGTTTGCCTTCATACAGTTCATTTTGGCGCACTGTCGCCATCAGTGAGACAAAGAAATCTTCGTTTTAAAACAAAAAAAGAAATCGTTGCGCATTACCGAAGGCTCTTTGGTTATGGTACATAGGTAATAAAACACATTGAAAGCGACTGGCTTTAGTTGATTACGCTGCAAGAAGATAATGTGAGAGAAAGTATAAATCCCCTCATTGCTCTGACAGAATTTAAAAAGCATGTAATAAAACAATTGGGCATAGCGACCGCTACAAGAGGCAGCGGCGGCGAGAGATTAAGAAAAATGTTTTTCAGAAAGAAATGAAGAAGGTGACGACAGAGCAAACTGGCACATAGTGCATTGGACAAAGCACTGAAGACGAGAAACCAGAGGGCAATCAAGAACTGCTTAACAGGATGATGATAGGAGGTCGGCAGTCTTGAGCAGAGAGGAAGAAGAGGAGTCGTCTAAATTAGGATCCTCGCCGGACACCCGGTTCGAGGGATAAGGACATTGAGGCTGCCGGGGGGACTGATAGTGGACAAGGACGACGCCACTGCCAGTTATAATGTACAGCCTGCGAAAACGAAGCAAAGGTGCAGTCGTCCGAGTCAGCATGTCATGCGTGGCTGAAGCACCACCGGCGTTTTTTAATGCTGCTGTTCTGCTGCAGTTTTCTGCCTGCTTTCGGTCCCCGCTGCCGCTACGCACCAAGCCTGGGCCGTCCCTCACGAAACTGTGACACTCTGGTTTTCTCACCCTTATTTGAATTTTGTGTGAGATAAAGCATTTGATGCGTATCCCGCCATGGTCCGTCTCACTTGAAGATCTCGCGACACGATGAAGGTCCAAATATCTCCCCGACAACATCACAGAGCAATAGCCAAATTTAGGGGAGAAAATGACTGTCCGACCGAAAGCTGTGAATGCAGAGTTCTACGAAGAGGTCCACACTAAAATTCAACCTATTTATTCTACGAGTTATCAAAGAAGGATGTGGGAACTATATTTTCACGGTGTCTTTTTTGTGAAACACATAGGGCCGATAACTTGAGCGCAATGATCAGGTTAAGCTGATTCCATTTTAATGCCGAAATACATGGACCGTTTGCTCGCGTTTGGTGACCGTCCACGGCGATGCGCGTTCAGCGCATGCCCCCAAATACACAGAAGTGCGCTCAAATCGCCGTTGTCTACGCATCCGAGATTTTTTCCGTCCGTTTTTTGTCTCCGCAAGATGTTGCTATCCTCAACTTTTGGTGCCTCTCCCCACACAACATTTCGGCTTCGGGAAGCGCGACGGCCTTGGCGACAACCGGCGAAAACGATAATGAAAAGATAATTGCCGTCATTGAGTCGCGGCCAGCCCTCTGGCAGTACATGCACCGATAGCACCAAAAGCGGTAGAAGAAGAGCGTGCTTTGGGAAGAGCTGGCGGCCGCAGTGCTGCGCGGCGCACCAGCCACTGATGCAGCTAAACAAACCTAGCCTTTCGATTGTTCTATTGGGCGTGTGCTGCACTGTTCCAGAAATAACATCAGTTTTGTACTCTTTGCTCTCGCAGTTCTCAGCTCGCAGAGAACGTGGAAGTATCTCGGCGATAAATTTTGCCGCGTCGTGAACGAGAAGCGGAGAAGCTACAAGAGTGGAGAGGGCGCCGAAGACAACTACGACATGCACGACTACTACTTAAACGATGACAACAACAATAACCGCGGCAACAAAGGCAACAGAAACGGCAACTGGCAGTTCTGTGAACAGTTGTTGTTCTTGAAATACGACATGATATGGCGACGGTGAGCATATCACGGTGTATTTCGCTGCTTTTGCAGATGTGGTGTGTTCGTGTTAGCCACCCTTAGTTATTCCCTGCTCACATCGCGTGCTCGAGGCTCCCTGTAAAGGTACTTCTCAGCATGTCCAGCTAACACGCCTTCGCCAGATTGCTAGAAAAAAAAAGAAAACCACATAACCCGGGATACATAAATGTTGATCTCCAAGCAATTACAGCCACGTCCCAAAAATAAGGGTACTCAAAAGGTTGCTGGTTGTTTAGGTTGGGAGTTCAGCCTGTCATTACGCTGTACAATTTAATTATGCATTTCAACACTGCCATGTAACAGAGCGAGAAGCAAGTTGCCAGCATAGTCTGCACAGGACTCGGTCGACGCTTCCTGCGGCAGAAACAAGGCAGTCTGGCCTGTCAATAAAGATAGTAGTCTTGCATGCATGCTCTTGCATGTGCATTCAAGAGCCGGTAGCGAGGGTAAGTGCAAGAATAACGGTTCTTTTTCACCTGTAGGCACAAAGCAAGCTTGCAAGAAAGCAGTACACAGCGCCACTCCTTTGTGATGGAAGCTGCAGCTAACCGTAGGGCGTTGTCTGAAGCATGCTCAAACGGGCGTGCATGCAAGCCTTTATATTCGACAGCGTCTACTGTTACGTGGTTATCATTTATTTGTAGTACCCCTGCAGAATGATTTTGGTAAATGAATATTTTCTGAATAGTTAGGCTACAACCGATGAATGTTTTCAGTAGAGCCAAATCACAGCAATATGGAATGTTTTTTTTCCTAGAGCCAACTAATCTTGAGTAATGCGATGGTCACATATTTCACCAATATTCATTTTGTGCAACACTGTATTTAAATTGAATCTTTGTTGTTAAACAAGCATTCATCAGTACTTGCAGATCAACAATACCACAATGGTGAGCGCGCATATATACACATTTCCAGAACGCATGGCTAATGTTTGTCATATTTATTCATACACACAGCATTACAGGCAACATTGACAGCAGTGCAGCAGGGGAAACTGTCGAGCAGACCTCAGCCAAGTGTAGTTTTCTCGGTTTAAAGATCTCGAAGAGGTTTCTCTTCCCCAAGGAGACGACGGGAGTCCAGGAATGTCACCCTCCAGTGCGACACTAATCTCTTTGCTGATGGTGTGCCCGGTCAGTTGACTTCAAGGGCTGCAGCGATTCCCACAGGGCTGCCACCCCCACATAGGTCCCAACCTCCTCTTTAGCATCCCAAAAGGCAAACAAGCAAGCAGCGCATCATTCAAACTGACGCAGAGATTGAGAGCGAGCTTCAGAATGCGTCACGCCAACTTCAGCAAACAAATCCAGGCCCTGACAGGAACAAACATTTTGCATTGTCCTTGGTGGTACTTTCAAGGAAGTGCCGAAAGAACAGGGAACCAAAATTGCTGTGCTGCGGTTACTGAACAGTTTAAAGAGTTTTCAATCCAGCCTTTCTTCTTTGTGCAGTTTTTTTATTGTCCTGTAAATACGTTTTTTCTTTCCAACCTACAACTCAAGCTCACCACAACTTCGGAAAATTAGGCTTCTGGACACACTTCTGCTTATTTTTTTTATTGCACTGAATAATTTGAATACCTCATGTTTTTTGTCATTGTTGATTGATTGTGGGGGTTACTTGACGATACTACACAGGTGATGGGGCGCACCGTAATAGACAGCTCCGGAATATTGTTGACCACCTGGGTTCTTGAATATGCGCTGTAATCTTGTACACGTGGAGATTTCGTCTCCGTCAGAAAAGTGGCCACTGCGGCCGTTCAAATTGTGGTTTTCTAGTTATTACCTACACCTGCATCATTAGGCCTGCGTTCAGTTTCGTTACATTCAACCGTACAACATCATGTAAAATACTATATCTTCCTTTTGTTCTCTACATTCCCTTTTATTGTCTCTACTCTCTTGCTGGACCTTCATACTTACGATTTTTTATTTGTTGACAGCATTTTTATTCTAAACATGTCCGTTAATTAAAGGAACTGACGCAGCCATTTTACTATCATTTCTTGGCGTTCTTGCTGGCATACAATTCTGTTTTGTTCTCTCAGCTATTACTATCTTTCGATGTGTGTCCTGTGCTCTGGTGTGTTGGCGCTGTGGCATTATGGTACTATTTATTTGGGTTCACCATAGTTCTTAAATGAGAGGAAACATCTTCATTTCTCCCAGCGGAAGGCGTCTTCATTGCTGGTGTGGAACAACTGGTAAGTACTGTTTAATTGTTTTGGAGGGCTTCCCAGTACTCTTCTTTAACATGTCATAAAGGGCACTGCATGAAAACACGTTTGTTTAATTCGTAAGCTTGGATGATTCATAGTGCTCACAGCGCTTCTTCGGCAGCAACAGATTTTTTATTCACCGAGATATTAATAAATATATGACATAATTTTCATTCCCCCACTGAATCGCTTGTTTTGTAGATTGATTACGGGGAGTAATGCAGTCGCATTCAATCTCTGTGTCCGTTAGTCTTATGCTTCCATCAGATGTGCCGTGAGTAGCGATAAAACTAAAACAAGGCATTGTGAAAACGTTTTTTACGAAACAGGTTGCAACAATCATGGTGTGCTCAGGAGAATGCTCGGAGCGGTTTCACACATTGCTCAAATATCGGTAAAGCAGTTTCAAGTACAATGCAAGAGAAAAAAAACCTCCAAGTTTTTTTGCACAATTGGCGGTTTTATTTCTCGTGCCAGAAACTAGCAAAATGGTTGCAGACTGGAACGGAAGGACATTATCTAGAAGTTTAGGACCAGAACGCCTTAATGAAAGGACACACAGGGTGGCGGCATGTTAGAAAACCGCTATGCACCACTTGTGGACTCTTAAAAGAGCCGTTTGTGACTTCTGACCTGAAGACTGGGCTGGTGGACTTCACTCCAGTAGCGCGATGCCAGAGTTCTAGGCTAGTCGTTATTCGTTCAAAGAAGCTGCACCGTTCGCAGACTCTGATTACATGAGGCTGAACATGGCCACGGAGGCCAGTTACGCCAGAGTGCGCGAAGCATTCAGCAAAGTGGAAGCAGACGCTGTTCCTTCAAATGTTTGACAGCATCCGCTTGGCAGACGCCTGTTTGGCTCCACTTATAGGGCACCTCCCCAGAGTCACTAGGGAAGTACACTGTGAAAAAAAAAACTCCCACCTCCCCTCGCGGGAACCGCTGTGTAGACGCGACGCATAGGGGGTTCACGTTGCAGCATTGGACAGCGGAGGGACGGCGCTGGAACGATGGAGTGGAGTGGCGCAGGCACCGGTTTTATAGTGCGCATAACGATGAGGGGACGCGCCGGCACCAGTGCGTCTGCCGCGGCTATGACGCAACACAATCCACTTTAATCTAATCCAATCCAAATCCAATTCAAGCTAAGCCAAGCCAAGCCAATCAAAGCCACTCCAATCGAATACAATCCAATGCCAATCACGAGAGAGGGTTCGATATTGGAGTGGAGAGGGGGTGAGCGGCGGAGAGCGAAGCTGACTCGGCGAGATGAATGGGGGAGAGGTGGACGCCGACAACAACGACGACGACGCCGGATGCAGGGACAAGGCGGGTGAATGAGATGCTTTCGCATCTAAAGGTTCCTTGCCTCTGCCGCTTCTCTCGGGAAGTTCCTGACGTGGGTGGTCTCTAGAGGGAAGTAGCCGTCCTCCGCGCTGTCTTCTTGCACCCCTTGAACGCCACGACGACAGTTCCCTGCAACAACGTTGCCACAGCTGTCCTCACTATCGATATGCACAAGTGAATGTGTTCTGGAGAGTGAGGAAGTTGTGCACAACACAGGCGACCTTGATGACAAGATGAACTCAACGTTCTCAGGTTGCAAAGGGATGGTGCCGAACAGGATACGCTATCGTGCAGCCGTAATACCGAAGGCATTTTCGGCACACCTCCTACAAGCGAAATAAAGCGAAGCATTTAAGCAGAATTTATTTTTTTACAACTGAGGTTGCAGTAAGTACACAGCTTTCATACAATGCAAAAAGCCTCATCTAGAAGGAAAATAAAATGCTGTCATTCGCCCAGTCAATGCAGAATTCACAATTCAAAAATCCTATATTTGTTAATTACCTAGTTTCTGATAACAGGCGAGCCTACTTATGGACTCCGCTTTCCTATCATGTACCATTGTATCCAGTTGCTTGCATACGGCTATTGCTGTGTGCAAATTCCTGTAAATATACAAGACCCTGTTTCAATTAATTTGACGAAATTTGCACAAGCAATGCCAGAGCACCTCATCGTCTCGCATATTCCTAAAAAAGTGCATAGCATGCCTGGGTTGCAGAGTAAAACGAGCGCCTCGTCCCACACGCAACGAGCCCATCAAATATCGTTGCAGCGTTCAGTGGAGAAATTCTCCTAACTCAAGCCGCAGTCGTTTGTAGCAACGCACGAAATAAGGAAATCAGCACTTGGGAATGACAGCGAGATAGAGTGAAGCCGATGGCGACTGTCCGCGCACTAAGTATTGATTCAAGCATTTCACAAGTTTCGAGGGGGCGGGACACATTCGTTACTGACTAGCCCTCATATCGATAACTTCATTTCAAATTCGTTGCATGAGGTCCCACTGTCTACAAGCGCTTCCCTAGCTCTTCCTTGGGTAGGCGAAACCATTGAATATGCTGCCTTTGTCATGCGGCTTGCTTCAGGTCTGACGTTGTAGGAACCGTGAGTTGTGGAGTATAGAATTTAAAAGCGAAATGAATTCTGGCTACTCCTTATGATGAGGCATTCGGTAACCACCGATTCGCTGACAAAAAAAGTCCACACGAACGTTATTGTCAACACCACGCTGCAAACCATATTTCGCCTCTGGAAACGCAGTGGGTGCACGGCAGAATCCAACCGCACATATGGTGCCTGCGCAGCAGCGCAGGTAGCGCCGCCGCGCTGTTGACATCCCCGTGTTTACAACCTAGACATCACCAACGCCGAACTTGCTTGCGGTTTATCCTGCCACAAACAGCTGGCTGCTGTATGCCTCATGAAATCACTGTTAGGGAAATGAGAAAGGAAGATGTGTTTCAGACGCGAATCATCTTATGGTCGGAGCTCTGTCCCTCCCTTGTCACTCTTGTTGCGCCGTCCACACCCCCACTGCGCATGCTCGGCTTGCTAAACGCCCGGTGGTGTCTTGCCCTTCTATGTCTCCTGGAGCGACACTGTTGCCGGTGTCTTCCTGGGCCGGCATAGACGAGCACGCTTCACGCACCTTCAACGTTTCATCGTCGTCGGCAGCGGCTTGCGTCGGCGAGTCTCGGCGGGAAGTGATTACAAGCAGCCCACAATCACCGGGTAACGTGCATAGACCTCATCTTTAGAACTTTAGGGTTCATTCACTACAAAAGTCCCTGCCTTTACATTTCACAGACCATAAGGCGGTCATAATCAAATTGGAACGCCAACCACAGCTCGGCGTCACCTACGTTGAACATGATGATGATAATGCCTGTATAAAGACAAACTCATACCACGTACAACGTCTCTATCTCTTTCTTTATTGCCTCTCCACTCTAACATCCTCCACCCCCTCCAATAAAATTACACCATTTTCCCGTAGGGGAACCCTGAGTAGTATGGGAACAGCCATGGGGTCAACGCAATCTCCCAATTCGTAGTTCCGGTAAGTAAAAACTGCTGTAGTTACCATGCATACCAAATGATTTCCCGTTTCGTAGTTGTGGTAAGTGAAAAGTGGGGTGGTTACCATGAAAACCAAATGCGAAATATAACGGTAGCTACGTACGTCAACCTCACGGAAACCACGAACTGGAAAATAATGGGCACTTGAATCGACCCCATGCCTGCTTCGCATACTACTCAGGGTTTCCCTACGGGAAGGTGGTGTATTTTTCTCATTAGCGATTCCTCACCAGCTTGGCACCGAATCAATGCCACAATGGCCACGGGGAGGTCAAAATTTCGTTTGAAACACACTTGCTGCTTGTGTCCGGTGTTCATTTAACTCCAGTGATGTGATAGCTGCACCTGTGGCACGGAACTGAGCCGAAAGGTAAATCCTGCTGCATCCTGCTACATATCAAGCAATTTCCGCCAGTCGTGCGCCGGAGCTTCGTTTCGCAGGGCTTCTTCGATGTGGCGCGCTCTGGTCTGAAGAGTCTTCTTTACGAAACGGGAGTTGAAGAAGAGGAAAGCTCTTACTATCTTTTGTGTAGTAAAGCTTGGCAGGAGTTCACCTGACTACCTCCGAGTGGTAGATATGGAGAGAGAATGGAAAGCGTAGCTAGCGGGAAAGAGGAGGAAAGTTGCAAATGACTTACATTAGAAGTGGCAGTAGGCCCGTTCACTGAAGCGTTTCCGGCTTTACAGAAAGTGTTCTTGCGTGACAATATATTGTTCAGGAGGAAAGCTACGAGAGCGCTTCAGGAAAGTATTTTTTGATAAAACGTTCTTGGCAAAGGTACTTTTTGTGGAGAATGTGGTCGAAGTTCCACTGATTATTCTTTGTTTCAAAGAAGTGAGCCATTGTCCAAATTACTCTGATGAGAGGGTGGCCCTCCTTCACAAGCGGGCTGAGCGCTTTATGAAGACAGTCAAACAGCGCAAAGAGAGCGGAAGGTTGCCGGTGTTGCAAACGCAGTCCCCTGCAAATTGGAAAGTAATTGTGGAAATCGGAGATGACACGGATCGTGCAATTTTGTCGTGGGAACCCGGAAAGAGACAGACATTAGGGTTGAGTGCTTGAAGCTTTTACATAAAATGCATTGAGTTCCCTCTCTCGCGGCTGGCGTTCGACAACATCATTTTACAGAGCTTCCGCTTCTTAAGCCCACAATGGAGAGAAAAGCAGTCCCCTTGCGCTCATTCTAGGATGCTAGCTACCACGCTGCTGCAAGTGATCCAACACTGCGATATCTATACTTTGATGAACGAATACACACTCCTCCACCTTGCACATGTTGACTCGGCTCCGTATACATGGATTTACGAGTATTGGAAGCAGATTTTTGAGAAGAAGTAGGCTGACAACAAAACCAAATTCCCTCTCTAGGCCAGGCTAGTGAAGGCATTTCTTCGCGTTGCACAAAGGAATGCGGATGCGGAAAGTAGCTTGAGAGAGCAGCACCGGCCGCGTATATAAGGGCTCAGTGTACGACACAAAAGAATAATGGCATCAGGCACAGCGTTTTTTCTTCCAAGAGCTTTAAAAGAGATGCAAGTCGCTTCATTGTGACACCATAGGTTTTAAGAAGAATACGAATTTCGAGCAAAAACTACCGAGAGCACAGTGGTGCTGAAAAAGCTCAGGCGGCTAGGAAGGGGTGTCTTGACCAAGTCAAGGCTGGTCCTACTCACGATGGCAGAGACAGGCTCCAACGATAAGTGGAGACCGCAAAAAATGCCGGTGAATGCGGAGCAAATAATTAGCGACCACATAAAGACTACGCGCTTCAGTTACGCCCAAAGTGAAAGTCCCTTCTAGCTGATGGTAAAGGAAGGGTGGCAGCAGCAATGGACAAAATGTCAAAAAAGAAAACTTGGGGCCAGTCACAATAGCTCTACTTTCATTACTGTTCTACTTACCTAAACAAGATAGAAGACGTTTTGAGAGATATAGTCATGTTGCGTTTTATTGTAGTGTGGTCGTTTTTAGCTTCAAGTTTTTCTAGTGTTGTCATGTACATCCAACAGTCAACATTATGTGATTGTGTTTTCTTCATTATGGTTTAGGAAAAAAAGGCAGAACCATGTCTGCACAGTAGGCATTTTACATGTTGAAACATTTCTGTGTGCCCAGGATGCTGCTTTTGTGGTTTGCCTGGTTCTTTGCTTAACGTTCAAGCAATACTTAACAAATAACAATGCTCGTTCTCGCTTCCCCAAAAGCCGGTTCTGCTGCTCCAGAACATGCTTTGGCTGCTCCAAAATCTGCTTCACAATGACTCGACCCAATCACATTACTCAACTGAAATTTTCTAAACACCATGCTTTGTGGCCTTGTTTCAGCGCAACCCTTAGAGAAGTGCTACATAAAAGCTGGCAAGATACCTCACACGGCTTAGACGGTAGTTGAAGACCCACCTCTTATCCTGCCGATGCTTTGCATAAAAGGGCCTAAGTAAATCTTTGCGATGTTGGAAGGCCTCGCACCCACAAAGGCGTATGGTCCCAACCTGGCACTCGTCCCAGGCAGCCAGCCAGGGCTGGGAATGCCCAGCGTCGCGTCGGCAACTTCCAATCTTTGGAAATGCTGCCACCACTCTTGTGCACCTCAGCTCCGACACTTATCATTAAATACTGGTACTGGCTGTCCACGACAGCCACCATTACAATGGAGGAAGTGCACAGAAAGAAAGAAGTCAGTATCACTTAACCTATACCAACCTTATGTAAAAGGTAAAAGAATTAGAGACAATCAAAATAAAATCAACTATGCTCTCTCGAAACCACAATGAATGCAGAAATCAGTTCCAAAACTAAAGAAAACAACCAAGAAGGATTCTTTGATCTTCCATTGTTCGAAACTATTGCATGACACTGCGCCCTTTAGGCGAAGGCCTGTTTTTTTGACGACGGTTCACTGCAATGCCAGTGTGCTCTGTAGTCATTTACTGATACAGGCAATCCATGGCCTTTCCAACTGTTAAACCATAATTATTATTAGACACAAGGGGTGCATTTTTGGTATACTTTCTGCACATACATGTCCCCCCCCTCTCCAAATCCGAACTCCGTCGAGATCGGCTTCATAACGAGAGGGACCCAGGTTTTATTCCGACCACAGGAAGCGTTTAATTTTTCTTCTCATCACCAATGATAATTACCATTGTTAAAAAAGTTGTATTTTTGCAGTGTGTTTTGGGTGAACTACAGATGACACCAGTGAGAGGCCTATAGTTTCGCTTGAAAAAAATTACCAGTCCATTTGTTGTTCAAGTACAAGCTGCCGCAATTGGCAGGTACTTTGATGGCCACATCTTTGCCATCGACGGCACCTAGGCAGTTTGGAAATTGCCACCTTCTTCCAAAGCCCTGAGCAATGTGCACCCAGTCCTCTTGGCTGGGGACCTGAAATTGTCTTGTTTGCACTTTTACGCGGACAGCTTTGTCGAAGTTGAAGTGGTATAGCTTTAGACTGCTGGGCTATGGCAAGGTTCGAGGTTCTCCGCACGGTGGGCGACGATGGAAATTCCGCCCACTCTTCTGCTTCATCGCCCACTGTCTTTGATAGGCCGCTAACCACTTACACTGACCTGTCCGTCTGAAATGTGGGCCTGAGGATTGAGGAACGGCCACTGTGCAAAAGAAGCGCCAGTGACAGCGGGCCCCACTTCCCTCCACCTGGTTACCTCAAAAGGTGTCTGAGCAAGTGCCTTTAAAGTCTCAGATTGCCAGCTGCGTGCAAATGTTTGGGACGATGCCGCTTTCTGATTTTGCCACCAGGCTGCGGCGCCACAATATTCGGTATTTGACCAGACGTGTTGAAGTTTTTGATGATAAATTTGAAATTCCTAAATCCCCCCCATGCCATGTTCTCAATATTTCCACCTCTCCATACTTTCTGGCGAGAACTCGGGTATGTTTCTACTTAAAAGTGGGATTAGCAACATATTGCGTATGACACTACGATAATACATTGTCATCAGTTCGGGTCCCTGGTTGGTGTCGCTTGACGCTACAAAGCGACCGCAACTAAGGGATCTGCACACCAATGCTCTCTCAAGTGTTGTGCACACCAATGCTCTCTCATAACTTGTACAGTTACGTTTGGCGCGCCCCACACCAAAATTAATCCCGAAATGTCTACCTTAAACTTCCGACTGAAGTCCCGCGCCCAAAACATCGCCCACCCCTTTTTTTTGTTGTGAAATAGCCAATTTACTAAAATAGCCGAAAGATCGCCCACATCATGAAAACGCGCTAGCTTCGACGCCCTTAAAAACCGAGGCAGCTCCTTCTGCGGAAACGTCCCGCGTCCAGGAATACCACCGATGTACCGATTTGTGAAGAAAAGAGACAATCTTGCACGAACAAACGCGCCTATTTGCAGTCTATTCACAGTCTAGTCTTATTCACGCACTTTAATAAGGCCGCGAATAAGATTCGGTCTAGTTTGCTTCGCCTAAAGCACTCGGGCCAAGCTACAGAGCGTTCTTATTTAAGGCTACACTTTGATCTTAGGAACAGCCGGTACCTAGACGAGCACGTGAGTGGCCCCTATGTAAAAGCGAGAAATACGTCGCAAAACTGCCTATTGCTGTCGCCGGCTTTGGGCAAGCTTTTATTTCGAACCATATTGGATACATTCAAGAAATGCTGACCGCCAGCCGCCGTATTTGGCCCTTCTCACAAGTACGTTACAATGAACCGCCATCATTGATAGGTCAACTCACGCGGGCCGGCGTCGGTCGCCCGACCGCCTGAACCAAGTCATAAAGATCGTCTGCTACGAAGCGTGAGCCCTAGAACCCCACTGGACTGACGCAAACAGCATCCACGTTGTCTGAGGTTGTCGCATCACTACTCGTGTTTTTTATCTAACCGTGAATTAGACAGCTGCGATTTGTCTTCAGGTTCATCGTCGGGTGCGACAAGCACTCAAGCGGCGGACGCCGCCAGGAGCGTAGACAACGGTCGAAATAACCCGCTGCCTAGCCAAGCATCTCACTTACCGAGGGCTGAAGATGTACACAATCACGCTGTAGAATATAGGCACGTTGCGCTGATGCTTGCCTCGAAAGCTGCAGCGCCGTTTCCTATATTCTGGTGGCCCGTGGGGTCATTTCTGTTGCGAAAGATGCCACGCATATCACGGGCTCGGTTCGTAGCCTCCGTATTACGTAAGTGTCGGCGGTCTGTCCGAGACACCAACCGCCTGGATTATCACGAGTCACGCACGGGCGCCCACACAAAGAAGGTATATAAGGTAACGTAATTTATAACAAGGACGAGAAGAACGAACAGCCTAACTGGCGCTGGCAAAAATACATAAGTCGCTGCTATTGTAGCCGACCAGTAAGAGTGTAGATAATACAAATGGAGGGAGGAACAGATGCATTCATCACGGCCGTCTTTCTTTAAACCGTGTCTCAGTGTCAACCGCATAGATTGCTGGAACGGCATGCTGTAGGCAGTGGTTGATAACTTCTCGAGAAATCGCCGATCATTTATCGATGCCCTAGAGTTCGCTGCAGACAGCTTCAGTAGGAAAAGTGCTGCGCTCACAGCGGCGTTTGTGTGGTGGAACGTGCATATAGAATATACCCTATTGTTATCATGCATGCATTTGCAGACGAAACATCCTGACTGGTGAAGCAGAGTGCGCAATCAAATTACAAACCCCAAAAATCAAGCTTCGTATCCGCCACTTTTGAAAGGACTGATGCATTGGTGATAGAAAGACGCACAGTCTGCGCAGCTTCTCTTTGAAAAGGCGATTATATTTACCGCTCTCGGGCAGAAGTATTCCAGGCTGTTAACGTTTCACTGTTGCCTATAGTTTGCTTTATCACATTACAGTTCTATTTTGAGATCCTATCTGTTGTTTTTGAGTTAATGGGCTTGATTTTATCAAAAATAAATTTGTTAGGCCATTTCCGTGCCGCTTTATTATAGCCATTGCGGCGACAGCCAACATAGCAGACGATCACCGCGATCACGCTATCGTACCGCGCACTCGCCCACCCAATGTCTGCTCGCGACAAATATCGGGCCGCAGACAATGTTCCCATCCATCTTTGATTGACATGAGGGAGAACAAAAGCCGGGCTACCCGGGAAAAACAAGCACAGGCCCACAGCGCAAAGCCAAAGTTGAAAACCGTGGTTGACTGCAGCCGTCGCTGCCGCATCAAAGCTGGTAGGCCTTGCGGCTGCTGGCGCTGGTGCTGTATGGCCCTTTGAACCTTCTCTCCCGATGGCTTTACCCACACCCGCGGTGTCGATCTTGGCGAAACGGGCATTTATTCGATCGAAGCAGATGGTCAACTGGCCGCCGCGCGGCATCGGTCACCGCATCAAGGGCTTCTGCACTCTTTTTCCGCGGGATGGAGGTCGATCTTTACGATGAAATGACCGACCATGTCAGCATAAGACTGTGAATAAGACTGCTTGGAGCAGGCTTATACACAGCCCTATTGCGTCCTTACTTCGGGGCTTATTCACTGTCCTAGAAGTTTCTGGAAAGCGTCCTGTAGATTTGGCAACATAAGACCCCAAATAAGACTGCCAATTAGACTAGACTGCAAATAAGACTGTCTTATCGGGCTTTGAGCAAGTAGGCCCTGTTCAACTGGAAATAAGAGGGAAGAATATGGGAAGGATATAAAAAAAGAATGGGTAGTAGAAGGGCTTAAGAGAAGGAAGATATTTGCCCAGCTGAGATGTGGGTACCGCAGCTTTGGTCGCGGGTCGGACAATTTTTTTGTCGTTTATCGCGCTTCACGCAAAAGATACCCCTTGCCGTATTGTTCTTTTGATATCTGTGTACTTATGGTGGGCTTTCTTTCGGACCTTTACGGTAGTCAAAGATAGTACAACAGCTTAGCTATCACAAGTGGTTAAGGTATTGTCACGTGGCCAAAGACGGCGCAGTTGTCGTCAAGAAAAACAAGTTTATCGGACCGAACTTGTGCTCCCGTAACAACTCAAAAGAATACAGAGGCGGCGAAGCAGCGGTCAACAAATTGACTTGCGAAAGCGAGTGTCGTCGAAAGGAATGCCGCGGCGTCTGCTCTGCAGGCTTTTGTCTTTCGGCGCAAGTGTTTCTGGAACCGTCGATTCACATCCAGAACATTGTAGATTACAGGAGATTATTGTGGGCTAGTGACGTTAGGGTCAAACAGTCTGCTCATTTGATTGTGACAGCACGTGCAGCATAAAAGTTAGGAATGGCAGGCGCACTTCGCTTGGAACGCAAATAACACAGCCGGGTGTGGCGCGGCAGTAAAAACAAACAATAAATAAACAAACCCATACCTGTTTCACGGCAGTATTTACAGTGAACATGACCAAGTGTTGTACACGTTCATCTGAAACATGGACGAAAGCTCGTTCCTCGTTCCTTCCCAATTTTCAAACGAGCTTCCTTTACAACTTCCTTTATTGCGAAAGGAACCCCTTCACCGCACTGGGCACCTCGAGTTATCTTGGTGACGGTGTTTGTGACACCGTGGACCCCGAGCCCCCAAACATAAGCTCGATCCAACAATGGCGATGTGTTGTATGGTGAAGGCTAGAAACCAAACGGTGGCCGTTGGAGCCCAGGTCAAGCTCCCGCGGATGGACTCCCTGTCTGTTTACCAGGCAGGCAGCTCCGGGAACTCTTTAGCTATAAGGGTAAGGCTGAAGAAGAAAGTACCCCCATTCCCTGCTTTTTTCTATATCATATGGCATTTTCTACTACCCCCCCCCCCCCCTGAAATCGTGATCGGTCTATGAAAAGGGGCCTCACCGATTTATCTTTTTTTTCATTGCCATCGGCAACATTTCCTGAACCGGATCATTTTTCTCGATTTCTTCTGATAGAATCCCTCAATCCAACCCACCCTTTTGCATCTCAGTCAGTCTTCTTTATTGCAAAATATCTTGAAGCCATATTAGGATAGTCGTAAAAGTGCAAGAACCAAAGGTCTGGAGAACTCCTCATCGAAATACATGACCAGCAGCAGTCCACAAAGCTTCTAGCTCAAACTAGACTGGCTGATCTCGACATCAGGGTCACACCCCATCGGAGCCTCAACAGCTCGCAAGCTATGATATCCGAGCGAGATCTCGTGAATAAAACGGATGCAGATCTCCTTGCCGGATTGAAGGATCAGGGCGTCACTACCGTGAGACGCATCATCATATGCAAAGACGATAAGGAGATTCCCACCAAGCACATCATCTTGATCTTTGGCCACGCATTTTTTCCCACAACATATAAATGCACGTTTTATGCGGTGCTCAATACCTCTCTACATCCCTAACCCCGGGCGCTGTTTTAAGTGCCAGTGCTTCGGGCACTGTACGAACCCTTGCCGTGGCTTAACGACGTGTGCAAATTGCCCGGCGCATGATCATCCGAGCGACAACTGCCCATCTGACACCCTCACTTGTGTGAACTGCGTGGGGCCACATGCGGCGTACTCCCGCAAGTGTGAATAATTTCAAAAAGAAAAAAAAGGTAATAAACACGCGGAAAAGGTTTGCCGCTTTCCCCCATTGGAGGTACACCGACGCAGCTCGCCGGGGTGCGGAGCGGCGTCTCGTCTCCACAGGGACCCAGTTTCGGCGAGTCTGACCTGGTCCCTCTCCCGCCCCCCGCTGGGTTGCTTCAGGCATTCCAACCCGGCACCACGCCGCTTGCTGAGGCAGCAGCGGTTGTGGTTCCAACCGTCTCTGTCGGTACCGATGCCGCTCCCGCCCCTACTCACCCGTCTTCCAGTGCGTTGGAGGGTGGCGAGGGGATGGAAACCGGGGGCCCAGCATCGTCTCCCAACGCCACCGCACCGCCCCTGCCACTTCTGATGCCCCTGACACTCGCCGCGGTGGCGGCTCAAACGAAGGGCCACCGAAGGGGGCTAAGTCAGGGGGCCCAGTTCGACGCGCACCTCTTTAAACTCTGACGAGGAAATGGATGTCGTGCCGTTCCTGCCTGCAACGCAGCGCAAGGAGCGGCCTCCGACATCCAAGCCTACGGAAAGGATCAAAAAGCCAAATCCCAGAGTAACAGCCCCGAAGGACATCACATGAACACATACGTACACACTCCATTCATTCTTAACCGCAAATAATGGGATCAGGAAACAAAATTCAATGAAACTGCAGAGGCCTCCTTAAAAATCTTGACGATGTATACGAGATGTTTCATGCCACTCAGCCAAGTGTCATGTGTCTACATACCATCACTTAGGACACAATACATACTGACATCTTGACTTGGCTATTGCTTCGACAATTTTCTTTCCATGTCTTCAGTGGGGCATGGGCTCTGACCCGGATGGTAGTGACCACATCCCCTCTTCACTAAAGGATATAGGTAGAGGCCCAACAGTCCATCATAACAGGTTAATTAAATCAAAAGCTAACTGGAGTACATATAAAACAAATACATGTGGAGGAAGCCGCCAAACTCAACACGGCGCACATCCTCGACGCCTGCCAAAAGTCTATCCCCTAGGCCTCCAGTGCGTCCCACAACCCAAGGAGGCCCTGGTGAAACGAGGTCTGCAGGCGGGCGCGAGATGCCCTGAACAAGGCGTGGGGTGTCTGTCCTTCACGGGTACACACGTCGGGTAATGTCATTTGTTTTAAACGGCCAAACACTTTTGGGAAGCGGGTGCGTCTTGAGGCGAAAAGAAAGTGTTGGCGCGCCTTCGTTACTTCCATCAACTCATACACAGGCACTCACAAGGTACAGATAAGAATACGAAAACTTAAAGGACAACACACATAACCTGCACCTGGTCAGCTCTACAGGGAACACACTTGAAGACCAGGCTAATGCACTCGCACAACACTTCGAACACGTGTCCTGCCCAGCACACTACACAAGCACTTTCATAAAACACAAAAACATCTGCGGTAAAGAATTGCCTGTGGGATAACAACAAGTCGCACACTTCCTACAATACTCACTTCTCAATTCATGAGCTGAAGGCCACTCTGATCACATGTAAGCCTTCATCTCCATGTGCAGACAAAATCACTTACACCATAATACAACACCTGCACCCAGACACTCTTGAAACACTCCCACATCTATACAACAACATATGGCTATAAGGGCTCATTCCAAACTCTTAGAGGGAGGCCATAGTAGTGGCATTCCTGAAGGAAAAGAAGGACCCTTCCTCTCCCGCCAGTTATCGACCCATCGCCCTGACCAGCGGCCTGTGCAAGCTTCTCGGGAGAATGATCAACAGGAGACTCATTCACTATCTTGAGTACAATGGTCTTCTCGAGAGTTGCCAGGCTGGCTTCAGGGTGGCGAGATCCCCCAACAATCAATTGGTTTTGTTGGAATCATGTATAAAGGATGCCTTCGTACACAAACAGTTCTGTGTTACAGTGTTTTTCGACATCGATAAGGCCTACCACACCGCTTGGCGTTACGGCATACTTAGTGACTTCAAGTCATTCGGTGTCTCGGGTAACATGTTATACACCGTTATTAATTACTTGTCGCAGAGAACGTTGCGAGTAAGAGTCGGTAGTGCACTCTCAAAGGTTCACGTGCAAAAAAATGGCGTACCGGAAGGTGGTGCGTTGAGGTGCACTTCCTCATAGTAAAGATGAACTCTCTGGGGAAGGCATTGCCAACTACAATCTCTTATTTCCTTATGTAGATGAAGTCCAGATATCCTTTAAATCATTTAATATGTCCATCTGCGAACGTCAAGTCCAGCTGGGTGACGACAAACGTTCCAGCTCGGCTAACAAGAATGGTTTCAAATTGAATACCAGAAAACGCTCTTGTGTTGTGTCTCCAGGAAGCGTGGGGTCCACCCAGACCCAGACATCACTCTTAACAGCGTGCCGATTCCTGTGAACAAGGAACACAAGTTCTTAGGTATTTTATTTGACGAAAAGCTTACATTCATAACGCATATCAGACGGCTTAAATGCAAATGGCAAAAAAATGAAGATTTTTAAGATTCTCTCACATCAATCTTATGGGGCCGACAAACAACTCCGGCTGTGCCTTTACACGACCTTGGTAGGGTCTGGGCACGACTATGGCAATGCTCCACCCCGTGCTGCATCTTGGCCTTCGCCACTCATGCGGCGCTTTCCGCACTAGTTCTGTCGAGCGTCTGTATATTGAGTGTGACAAATGCGGCCTGGGGCATCAGCGGGAGTATGTTGACTTGCTGTATGCATCTAAAATCGCGTCTTTTAACAACCGTCCTTTTAATCCTATCATAAACGATACATCAAATTTACAACTCTTTTCAAACAGGCTGCACAAGAGACAGTAGAACTTGGTTTCGACACGTCTCCATAGAATTCTGCACACCTGTACTTGTCCTGCAGGAACAGGAAGTGCTACAGAATTGCACTTCTGGGAATTTGCACTCCATATATCTCCTTACCTTTCTCTCTCAGAGTTAGGGAGACGGCTTCTGCACTGAAGGTCCATCTGTCAGACACGCACAAGACACCCATCCACAGTTTTATTCCATCATGGCACCTTCGTCCTGTATCATGCGACTTATCATTCAATGTTGTAGAAAAAATATGGTACCCAGGAGTGCAACTCTGCAGCACTTCCTGTTGCTGCAGGACAAGTAGAGGTGGGCAGAATTTTATAGCGACGTGTCGGAAACTGGTTCTACTGTCTCTTGTGGAGCGTACGGACAAAATTTTTGAGTTAGCAAAACAATGAATTTTCATAACAGTATTTTCCCGGCAGAAACATATGGCCTTTTGCTCGTTTCAAACCACATATTCAAACACAAAATTCTCAAGTCCATCGCGTACAGAGATTCTCTAATCGTTGTACAGGCACTGTCATTAGGAAGGTCATCTAAAATCTATGTATTCAATGCTCTTTTCAAGGTGGTAATGCCTCCATATGCCGCAAATCATGAAATAACTATATTCTAGGTATCAGAACACTGTGGAATCCCTGGAAATGAGGCGGCCGATCAAATGGCAGGTGATGCTGCTCTCATGACTACAGTTTTGACATTACAACAGTACCTTACACTGACCTAAAGACACAGATCAGACGACAGCTTCGTAACACATGGCAATTGCACTGGAGTCAACAAACAGAAAACAAACTTCATGTAATCAAACCACATTTGGGACGCTACACAACTGACTCACACAACAGATACACTGAAGTCACCCTGGCTAGTTTAGGGATAGGCCACACACATGTAACGCACTCCCACCTGCTCACTGGACCTTCCCGACCCACGTGTAGTAGGTGTAGATGGGACCTATCCGTAGTCCACATACAAATCACATGCAAAGCACTTGACACAACACGACGCAAACATTTCGCTCAATTACACAGACGACACATTCTACTACACCCATCATACTTTTCAGCCGACGAACCAATGTTTTCTAGTCAACGTGCTTATAAGTTTTTAGCTAAAGTAAAATTTCTGTAGCTCTTGTCATATCACGTGTAATCATCGAGGCCCTATACACCAGCCATCTCCATTGTCTTTTGTTTTGCGTGACTTTTACTTTTAGTCATCTGTTTTAGTATTTACGATCCCATCAAAATTCAGTAACTTCGTTTTTGCCGCTCTTTGCCCATGGTCGGCATTGCGCCAAAAAAACCCGACCATCACCAGCATCATCATCAAAGGAACGCGTTCCAGTTACAATTCGAACATTGGACCATGGCGCGACATAACGTTACAATTCATTTCTTTAATTAAAATTTGGTGTTGGATAACCCGGAGGCGAATTAAACTGAGGAATGTACTACTACTAAGGGTGTTTTATTAGAGCAAGGGCGTCTGAGACCAAAAAGAACCTACACAATGCTCGTGTTGTCACGTTTGTTGCCTAAATACCGCAGCGATGATTGTGATGTAATTGATAAAAATGGTGTAAAAATGGGCGTAAAGAGCTCTTGCTCTAAAAAGTGATGATGAATAAAACAATGATGATTTTTAATTGTGACAGTGCTGGGGGCATCATAACATACCCTCAGCTATAACGATGACAGTGACGTCCGTGGGTCCTGTAATAAAAACACTCCCACCCACCCTAACTGTTGTCGGGTGGCCCTGATATCACACATGGTATGAGATGAGTGCTAAAAATATAATTTCAGCGAGGTAGACTAAGAGGCGTTCACTTCTGATCAAGGGTTGATCGGATGAAAACAAAGATGGGTGTAAGGGTGTTGTGTAGCTGTATAGTTCGAGGAATTGTCGTTTCCTTGCTTCATGGTGTGCGAAACATTTGATGAATACGTGGAGAATTTTAAGCGTCGTCAGCACTTCTCACAAGAAATGGTGGAGTAGCGTTTAAAAGGTATGAGTATGTAGCGTGTGTGTGACCTATAGTTAATGTGCAAATTGATATTTCTGTTAACCAGTTCCCTTTGGATGTGTTGTATTTCCCAATTTGTGGTTTTATAATGTGTGGTTTGTTTTCGATTTGTGTGTCCCACAGAACCTGCCAGCACCTCCGAAACCTACTCCTAACTAATGTCTTCGTGTGTAGGTAGGGAACATGTGGCAAATCTACAACACTGCGAAAAGCAGCCACAGCTGCCTTCTTGTCTGCGATTTTATCGCCCGAAATGCCGCTGTGCCCAGGAACCCAGCAATCTATTACAGTCACTTTTATAGCGTAGGCATACATTATGGAATTGCTAAGACGATTTAAAATGAAGTTCTTCGTTGGTTTTCCTGAATGAAGGGTCGACTATTTTCCTACTCGAGCAAACAGAATCCCTTCAGAGTCGATAAGGTAAAAAAATACCATACAGATACTATTATGACCCTATAAGCACAGCCATGCATACATGCAAGAAACATCAATGCAAAGTACCAAACAACTATTTTATTGAAATAAAGCCTACAACCGTTTCAAATTGTGCATTGGCTCAGCTAGTACTACGCTCAGGGAGTCTGTAAAAATAATGAAACTGTGTATTCTGCCTTGTGTATTGTGTTCCATAGTGGTAAAATGTCGTGTGCCTCTGCTGTGAAAATACTGGTACTTTTCTTCAGTGACTTTGTGATAGCAAAGTTTGGGCCATGTGCAGCGCAGGTCACAGAATATGCGGATTTGGACGCATCTGCGTAAAGCGTTGTGTAGGAATTTTTGTGCCGTAGGCGTAGGAAATCCGGTAAGATGAGTTCTCTTGGTGCAGTTCTCTTGTTAATGGCTCTAAAACATAAATCACAAGAGACTAGAGACATTTTCCAAAGAGCTGCAAGGTCTGCGATCGAAGTTCTGTAAGTCTCGGTAAAAGAAATCCCAAGCTCCTCAGCTTGCACTTTTACTCTCAACGAAAAGGGCATAGATTTAGAGGGCCGATTGAGAAACAATTGCATGGCAGAGGTGTACTTGATAATAAATGAGGAAGGATGATTTTTATAGATGTTGTCTTCACAGCGTACGATATGTCTGGTATAAGCGCTGGTCTTCGAGGCGCCGCTGGTCACATTCCACGTATAGGCTTCGTGCAGGACTCGTTCGGAAGGCTCCTGACGAAAGGCGAAGCCCCAGGTGCAGAACAGGACCATGCATTTTTAAAGCGGTTTTGGAAGCTGACCTGTATACTACGCTCCTATAGACCAACCGCCACTTCAGTGAACTGTTGTAGAGACGTAGCAGGCCCATCTTATCTGCGCCGTAGGAGTGGTGCGATAAGACCTTTCGGTGATTCATTGCTTCTATACATTTTATTTTGAGTAGCTTTATATCAGGAATAAATTTATTTATTTTATTTATTTATTTAGTAAATACTGCAGGCCCAGTTTGGGCCCAAGCAGGAGGGGCAATACAGCACATACAATACACTCGAATGACAGCTTTTTATCTAGCAGAATGCCTAAAATTCTGTCCTCCTTTTTCAGAGGCACAGCTACTCCATTGAGCTGGACGGTGGGCTGAGGGTGGATACCACGCCTCCTAGAAAATAGGGCACGTGAGCTCATTGAAGGATTTATCTTGAAGCGAATTTCTTCTGTTCATTTTACAAACCTCTTTGCGGCAAGTTGTTCCTGCCGCTCACAAATAGATAAGTTACAGGACCGGAAACTGATATGAACCTCATCAACATAAACAGATTAAGAAAGTGTACGGGGCAGAGCTTTTACAAGTGTGTTCATCTTAGCTATGAAAAGTGTGCAACTAAGCACTCGAACCTGCAGCCCCGCCTCACTGCAGCCCCGACCCTCACTCTGAATGTTCATTAAGACAAATAGCTTTCAAGGGCATAAAGCATATTTCAACAAAAACCAAAATATTTTAGGTCTCGCAGGATGCCGTAGCGCCAAACAGTGTCATATCCTTTTTCTAGATCAAAAAATACAGACATGCAATACTGTTAACAAACACATTTTAATTATATGATACAAAAGCGACAAGTTCGTCTGTTATTTAACCGCCTGATCGAACGCCTGGCTGGGAGCTGTTGAGAATATATTTTGTATTCTAGGAAGTATAGTAACCTTTTGTTGATCATTTTTTTCGAACAGCTTACACAAGCACCTAGTCAAAGCAGTCGGATGATAACTTGAAATGCAAGAGGCATCTTTCCCTGTTTCAGCAATGGCACAATAACTGCCTGTTTCCATGTTTTAGGAGAGCGCCCGGCACGCCATATTTTGTTAAATAAAACAGGGATAGTATGGATTGTGTATGTATGAAGGTGTTTATCATGACGTACGTTATGATTTCTGCACCTGGCACCGAAGGCTTGCAACCGGCCAACACACATATGAGCTCACCAGGAGTCCAACCGATGCGGGCGAGATTCACATCGGCTGCGCGAAGTACCAGTCCTCTGACGCACCAAGTTGATGCAAGGCCACAAAACCAGTACTCGTCCACAGACATTATCAACGTGATCACCGGGAGACCAAATTTTCTTCAGGCAAGCCATTGTGTCTCATTTTACGAGCGCGGGAACTTTCGAAGCGGCGGCCACCACGCTAACCCTAAATCAAGGGTTAGCTGGCCAGCGGCGGTTACGCAATAGCGTCCTTGACCATGAACGTGCAAACAGAAATGGATACCACCCCTGCCCTGGAACCCGGCCCCCACCTGAGCATCGAGGACGGAAGAATGGCAATCGCAGTCCACGGGTCCGTAGAGGACGAGGAAACACCGAAGGCGAGAGCGGGCTTGCTACAAGTGCGGTACGGTCGTGGCCGGCAGGCAACCAACAACAACAGCGACAATGGCAGGGGAACATCAGATCAACCCCACAAGTCGTCGGAGACCACTACGGGCCAAGGTAGGCCCACGAAAACGCTCTACCGAGCGAAATTCGCTCGGAAAGTCAACAATGCAATCGAGAAAGCAGCCCGCATGCCGCGCGACATGGCTAGAGACGAGAACAAGGTGGTGATAAGACCACGAGGCGGACTCACAGTGGGAAAAGTTAAGCCTACCAACCTCATGCGGGCCATCGCAAGGGCGGCAGGCATGGACCTACAAGATGCAGCGGCAGAAGACACGGCTTACCCCAACGCCGCACAAAATATCATCGTGGTCAGCACTCCTAGCGAAGAGAGAGCCAATCGATACGCGGATACCCGAAGAATTGAACTGGACGCACAAACTTCCGAAGTCTACGCCTACGGCACGGCACCGGACAACACGGTACGGGGAGTTATACACAATATCCCCGTAGAAGACACAGAAGAAGACATCAGTGCATATCTCAAATGTAGCTACAATTCGACGGTCCTCGGAGAACATCGCATCGGTACATCCGAAGCACTCATAGTCCTGTTCCAAGGCGACCGGGTACCAACCGACGTCAGATACGCCGGAGTAATGATCAAGCGTACAATTTATAAGCAACACAGGGAGGTGTGCAAGCACTGCGGCCAGGTAGGACATCGCAGGGATGTTTGCCCCACGCCAAACCTCAAGGTCTGCTTCGGCTGCGGAAAAGCCGATCCGGACCAAGACCACGAAAAGACATGTCAACCACATTGGAAACTATGCGGAGGCCAACACCCAACCGGTGACAAGAACTGCAAGAACCGATACAAAACGCCGTTTCAAGTCAAGAAACGCCAGTGGGAGGCCAAGAACGCAAAGACCGCTGCAAATGCCATCGGGGAGTCTCGCCCATCGTCAGCTTAAAGACGAGACTATCCAGGAAAGACGAATTCCCAGAACTACCAAGCGCAGGCAAGCAAATACGTCATCCATCACCGCGCGGCGCCAGCCGCGAGAGATCGAGCAGTAAAACAAGAGGTGGCAAGACAGCGGGATCGACGGCAGCGACCGCCGCCGCAGGTGTGACATGGGTCCGAGTAGCAGCCACCAATGGAGACGGAGCCAAGCAGCAGACCAGCCAAAGCGGCCTGCGCTCACCCAGCCGAGGAGACAGCGACAGAATACAAGCTCTAGAGAAGATGGTCAAAGCCCAACAGGAAACCATCGCCAAGCTAACCAAGCAACTCCAATAAATCTTCGTCACAGGAAGGTGCAACATGGCAGCACCACCAAAGACTCCTCACGAGATGTGCCTAACAACGACGGCAAACGTAGCAGTCACGGCACCTACAGCACCCCCACCAACAGAAGTAGACGTCAAGCACAACACTGCTGGCGGTAACAGTGAGGAAACAGAGACGGAGGAAAGGGAAGACGGCGAAATCATTGAAACCGACCAGAACACATACTCCCTGACGCCAAGGCCAGTTATAGCCGAAGACCCGGAAAAGCTGAACCACATCGGCTTCTCAGTGAGACTCAGCCACAACACCAGAAGAATCGAGAGAATCGAAGCTCGACTCGACAAGCAAGGAGCGCAAATAGACAAGCTTGTGGCACAGTATGGAGAAATCAAAGTCAGCCTGGACGAAACCAAGGCCTAGTTTCGAGACCCAATCGCCAGACTGGACCTATACGAGAAGCTAGGGACGCCAAGTACAAACGTGACTGGCCACAACGCCGCCGGAGACACGACCCAACAACAAGAACATCATGGCTAAGAAGACTCGTACCACACTCAAAGTCTGGCACTGGAATGCCAATGGCCTCCGATGCCGACTGGCACTTCTGCAACAACACGTGCAAGCCGCGGACCCCCCACCAGACATAATAATGGTCCAAGAAACACACCTGGAAAAGAAGCCAACACTCCCCGGATACAGAACGCACGCAACACCTCCCAGTACGAGAACCAGCTCCAAGGGTGCCGCGCAGGGAGTGTGCACGTTCGTCAGGAAGGATCTAACAATCATCCCACATGACCGCTTCCTCGGCCAAGACACCGCCCTAGAGATGTGTGCGGCCGAGGTGGTGGTCGGCAAAAAGAAGCAGACAACAGTCTACGCCATTAACGTGTATAGCAATCCACAATACCGAAGTCAACGGTTCAAAGCGATGTTCCACAAGACGTTGCGTTAGGTTGGAAACAACCCAACAATAATAGCCAAAGTCTTCAACGCACAGCACAATGAGCTCGGATACGGGCTCACCTCATCATCATCATCACCAGCCTATCTACGCCCACTGCAGGGCAAAGGCCTCTCCCATTATTCTCCAATTACCTCGGTCCTGTGCCAACTGTGACCAATTTATCCCCGCAAACTTCTTGATCTCATCTGCCCATCTAACTTTCTGCCGCCCCCTGCAACGTTGCCTTCTCTAGGGATCCACTCAGTTACCCTTAATGACCAGCGGTTATCTTGCCTTCGCAATACACGCCCTGCCCACGTCCATTTCTTCTTCTTAATTTCTACTAATATGTCTTTAGCACCAGTTTTCTCCGTGACCCACTCCGCTCTCTTCTTGTCCCTTAATGTTACACCTATCATTTTCCGCTCCATTGCCCGTTGAGTCGTTCTCAATTTAAGTTGAACCCTCTTAGTGAGCCTCCAAGTTTCTGCCCCGTAGGTGAGTGCCGGTAAGATGCAGCTGTCATACACTTTCTTCTTCAGCGACAATGGTAGGCTGCTATTCATTATCTGAGAATGTCTGCCATATGCAGCCCACCCCATTCTGATCCTTCTAATTATCTCTTCCTCATGGTTGGGATCTGGGGTCACAACTTGGCCTAAGTATATATATTCGCTAACCACTTCCACTGCCTCGCCACCTATCTCAAACTGCTGTGCTGTCCCGAGGTTATTGATCATTACTTTAGTTTTCTGCATATTGATTTTCAGGCCCATGGTTCTACTCTGTACGCCCAGTGCAGAAAGCATGCTTTGCAATTCGTCCCCCGAGTTACTTAGCAAGGCAACGTCATCAGCAAATCTGAGGTTACTGAGGTATTCTCCATTAACCTTTACTTCCACCTGCTCCTATCCAATGTTCTGAATACTTGTGGTAAGCATGCTGTGAATAACATTGGAGAGATTGTGTCTCCTTGTCTGACACCCTTCCTTATAGGTATTTTACTGCTCTCCCTTTGGAGGATGATGGTAGCTGTAGACCCATTGTAGATATCCTCTAGTATTCTTACTTAATGCTCATCTACCCCCTGGTTCCGTAATGCCTGAATGACTGCTAGGGTTTCGACCGAGTCAAATGCTTTCTCATAATCTATGAAGGCTATATATAGGGGTTCAGTATACCCAGCGCACTTCTCTATCACCTGATTGATCGTGTGAATATGGTCGATTGTTGAATAACCTTTACGAAGCCCTGCTTGTTCTTTAGGTTGACTGAAATCTAGGGTTGCAGAGATTCGGTTAGTGATTATTTTTTATTTTTTTTTATTTATTGATACAGTAACCCTCACTTGAGGGTCATTACAGGGAGGAATACAAACAAAACCAAAAACAATACACAATGACAAAACAGACATTATGTTTCGTGCTGCCGGTAGTACAATTCTAGCGAACACTCAAACGCTCTGACATTTGAACTAGTAACAGCGTACTCTGGAAGTCTATTCCACACTTGTATGCTATAAGGAAAAAAAGAATTCTTAAAGCCATCTAGACGCGCCCAATAAGGCCTGAATGGGTGACTATGGTTCAACCGAGCTCCTCGTTTGGGTGCAGGTTGTATGTATGTGTCTTTATTTATTTTCATTTCGCCTATTATAATTTGAAACAGGAGTTTTAACCTTTGCTTTTCGCGGCGCACTTGCAGGGGTTCTAGCGTACATGATTTTAACAGATTTGTGACGGAGTCTGTCCTCCGGTACCGCGAGCAAATGAAGCGCACTGCTACCCTTTGAATTTTTTCTAGTTTATCTCTCAGTGACTGCTGATGAGGACTCCATACAGAAGACGCATACTCCAAAATAGGTATTACCTTGGTAAATACCTTGTAAATGACTGACAGTAAGCTGATCGGCATGTAATTTTTCAAGTCCTTCATGTTACCTTTCTTATGGATTAGGATGATGTTCGCGTTCTTCCAAGATTCCGGTACCATTGCGGTCATTAGGCATTGCGTATACAGGTTTGCCAGTTTTTCAAGTACAATTTCTCTGCCATCCTTCAAGAGGTCTGCTGTTATCTGATCCTCACCAGGTGCTTTGCTCCCTTTGATTTCTTTCAAAGCCTTCCTTACTTCGGTCTTGCTGGTGGGATGTCTATCTCCTCTGAACTACTGTCTCGTTCGTCATTATCCTGTATGTCCCGGCTACTGTACAGATCCTTATAGAACTCCTCAGCCACTGTGACTATTTTATCCCTATTTGTGATGACATTGCCTTGCTTATCCTTAAGCGCATACATCTGATTTTTCCCCACGCCAAGACGTCTCTTCACTGCTTTCAGGCTACCTCCGTTTTTTACAGCGTATTCGATCCTCTCCATATTATACTTCCGTATGTCAGCTGTCTTGCGCTTATTGATTAACTTCGAGAGCTCGGCTAGTTATATTCTGTCAGCTGTGCTGGAGATTCTCGTGGTTTGCCGTTTCCTGATTAGATCTTTTGTCTCCTGTGAAAGTTTACCAGTATCCTGTCTAGCTATAGTGCCCCCGACTTCTACTGCACACTCCGTGATAATGCGTGTAAGGTTGTCGCTGGCTTCCTGTGTCGTGAGCTCGGCTTCCTCGTTAAGGGCGGAATATCGGTTCTGGAGCGCGATCCTGAATTCTTCTACTTGACGTCTTATTGTTAGCTCATTTATCAGCTTCTTTCGTACTAGCTTGTTGCGGTCCCTCCTCAAATCTAGCCTAATTCAAGATCTTACCATACGGTGGTCACTACACCTTACCCTTCCGAGCACTTCCACATCCTGCACGACGCCAGGGTTATCGCATAATATGAAGTCTATTTCATTTTTGTGCCCCCATTCCGGCTCCTCCAGGTCCACTTCCGACTCTCCCGTTTACGGCTCACCTCGGCTAAGGGTAAAAATCTGCTCGAGGAAGCCGAAGAGACCGGGTTCGAGCTCATCACAGATCCACAGCAACCGTCCCGCATCGGTACCTCCACCGCCCGAGACACCAACCCCGACCTCGCCTTTGTGCGCCTTCCCAGCGGCAAGGCGTCCAAGTGGCGAAACACGGGGCATAGTCTCGGGAGCGACCACTACATCATAGAAGTGGAGGTCCCCATCAGGGGGCGGACGCAAGGACCAACAAGAATACACACAAGCACAAGTTAACCGATTGGAATGCCTTCCGCCGAATCGACACCGACTCGACCATCGAAGATATCGAGCAATGGACCACGAAGATGGTGGAGGCCAGCAAACAAGTCACAAAGGAGATTGAAACCGACGAACAGATCCATGTCATGGACCCTAAACTGGCCCATATGATCGAGGCCAGAGGATCCTTGCAAAGACGATGGAAGAGACACCGACATCTACAAAGCCTGCGCAAGCGGATAGCGCAGCTCGGCCGAGAGATCGAGAAGTACAGTCGCCAGCTATGCGCTCAACAATGGCACGCCATATGCAACGAGGCCGACAGACAGCCGCACGCCAGCAAGACGTGGAAGCTCCTCCAGCACCTGCAAGACGAGACGCAAAGCAAGGCCTATCAACATCACAGACTTGCCCAGATCGTCTACAAGGCAACCCAGACGAACGTACTGAAAAGCTTGCCAAGCTACTCAATGAACAATACCTGCCTGCCACCCCTAACACTTACCACCCAGATTATAGAGGAACGGCAAACCCCGAACTCGATAAAGACATAGAAGAATGGGAGGTCCGCAGAGCGGCACAGGAAATGAACTCCAGATCGGCTGCTGGTCCGGACGCCATAAGCAACAAGATTCTAAGAAACATGAACGAGACGGCAATCAAAGCCCTAACGATGTACTACAACAAATGCTGGCGCTCCGGTGAGCTCCCAAAACAGTGGAAGACAGCCCGTACAATACTGATCCCAAAACCGAACAAGCCAGCCAGCATACAGAACTTACGACCCATCTCCCTCACATCATGTGCAGGGAAAGTGCTGGAACATGTCTTGAACAATAGGTGGCAAGACTACCTGGAAGAGAACGACATATACCTCGACACCATGCTGGGATTTAGAGCAAAGCTGTGCACATAGGACGCAATGCTTCTCCTGAAACATGACATGCTCGAAACTCCCAGCAAGGTTGACTGCAAGGCGATCCTAGGCTTAGACTTGAAAGCGCCTTCGATAACGTCCGTCACTCCGCCATCCTCGAACAGGTCAACAGACTTGGTCTAGGAGAGCGGACGTATAACTACATACGAGCCTTCCTGTCACACAGAACGTCCAGCATCCAAATAGGGCAATTACAGTTCGAAGACCGAAAGCTGGGCAGCATAGGCACGCCACAGGGGTCGGTCATCTCCCCACTACTATTCAACTTAGTAATGATACCGGTGGCCGAAAGGCTAGCCCAGCTGCCGGACCTACGACACACCATATATGCAGACGACCTGACGCTGTGGGTAACAGGAGGCTCGGACGGACACATCGAGGAGACGTTGGAACAGGCAATACCTACCGTCGAAACCGGCCTCCACGGCACGGGGCTACACTGCTCACCTCAAAAATCGGAGCTGTTGATCATACCACCCTCCGGCCACCGAAGAAAGAAGGGAGAATAAGAAGCCCACAGAATAATCAACCTCTACACCAAAGACGGAACCACCATCCCGCACGTCAATGCCATCAGAGTATTAGGCCTACACATGGACGCAGGCAACGGTAATCACACGGCGCTCGAAAAGCTGCTAACGAAAATAGGCATCACCACCCGCCTCATAAAGTGAATTTCGACGCGGCGTGACGGCATGCGGGAAGCCAACCTCCTGTGACTACTGCAGTCGTTTGTGGTGAGCCACGTATCGTACGTGGGCTCTTTCCACCGATGGCTGCAGTACGAGCGGGATAGGATTAACGCAGCCGTAAGGAAAACCTACAGAACGGCCTTTGGACTCCTGCCATGTACTAGCAACCAGGCCTTGGCGTCCATGGGAGTTCATAATACTCTCGAAGAGATATGCGAGGCTCAGCGTACAGCGCAGATACAACGACTACAGAACACAGGACTGGCCGGAAGATTCTACAGCGTGCGGGCCTCAGCCCGACAACAACTAGAGAAGAAGAAGAGGCTAACATGCACAGAAAGAAGCTGCCGGCTATCATTAGTAGACAGCTGGTGATCTCGCCGCTCCCGCGCAACATGCATCCGCAGAGGGACAACGTCAACGTCGCTCAGATGCCGGAAAGACCACAGCACTTCGTGGCAGTGGTAATTCGCGCTGCAGACGGAAACACAGTCAACGCGTGCAGCCTCCAAGCCACCAATGCCGAGCAGGCGGAAGAGGCCGCTATCGCCCTAGCTCTGTGCGGCGGCGACGAGGCCCGAACGGTACTAAGCGACTCGCAAATGGCAATCACCAACTACTCCAGAGGCAAGGTGGGAATATTGGCAGCCCGCATCCTCCCCAAGCACAAAGGGACCACAACGCACATAAGGTGGTTCCCGGTTCATGTAGGACCCATCGCCGGGGGTGTTGCCAACCGCAACGAGAAGGCGGACGCCGTCGCACGAGAGCTCGCGCGCCGTGCGGCACCCCACCGCCTCGCCTCTCAGATTGCGGTGGAGAGCGCCCCTGACATGGAGCCCATTCTCAACTACAGCGAGGTCCTGGCCTGGCATAGAGTGGAAAGGGCGCAACTACCCCCGCCCCACCCAAGATTGAACAGAAGAGAGGGGGTGCTGCTACGACAATTGCAGACGAGGACAGTCCTCACACCGGCCCTGGCTAGACACATGTGTCCCGAACTCTACGGGGAAGTGCTGTGCAGTGTGTGCGCGGACGAACCTGCAACTCTGGCCCACATTATGTGGGGGTGTGGTGCGAGTGACTACAGTGCAGTGTCGGACCCACTGCCACCAGACATGGTGGACTACGTTAGTTCCTCCAACCCGAAGGAACAGCTCATCGCCGTCCAGCGGCTCGAGGACGCCCTTGCCCAGGAGGCGCGAACGGGAGACCCTCCATCCCCTAGCGGGAGGAAGCGGGCTCACCAAGTAGCCAAAGCTGGAGCACTGGCCTAGAGTTCCCCGAGGTCTAGCCTCCCGATAGGGGGCGGTGAAGCCCTGCGTGGCCTGACCCGCCCCTGCACGCCGGACACAAATAAATGTCATTTTCTCTCTCCCTCTCGCGAAGAGAGAATGGATGGTTATAGGAGTCATTTGATTGCTTGTGGTCATGTATGGACTTCTCAGCCGACTTTTTGTAGTGCATAAATGTGCTTGTATAGTGTCAGAAGCTTGAGATGCGTTCAAAGTGTTGCGCCAGCGCATTTGCCTGGTCCTCTAATGTGCAACCAGTGGTGTTAATGATGGGCAAGTTATATGTCCTTTGTCTATCAAGTTTCTTACCCTATTCCTAACGCTTCACGTATCCGCAAAATTTATTGAACTTAAGAAGGGCCTCCAGCTATTGCTTTTGGCCTGATGCTGAACCCGCCTTCCCATGGCTTCGGTGCGTTTGAATACTACATGTTCGTCTGCAGTTGGGCATCTCCGAAGAATGACTCACCCCTTGTTCTGTGCCTAGAGCGCTTGTCGACACTCTTTATTCCACCACGGTCGGTTTAGGCTACTTGTGCTGCCAGAAGCCTCTAGGGAATGAATTTCTCTGCAGCATCAACGATACGTGCTGTGACACGGCTACAGCCTTCATCAGTACCCAAGTGTTCTATGGAAGTATGTGAGAGTTGAGATTTCTGCTTAAATTTCTCCCAGTCTACAGCCGTTTTTTTAAACCTTTTAGTTGTGGTTGCAGGGTAGGAGTCTTTGTCTTCGCACTCCAAGAGTACTGGGAAGTAGTCACTCCCTAACGGGTTTCTGTCCACCTGCCACTCAATGAGTGGGAGAAGAACGGCAGAACCTATTGAAAAGTCTATGTGTGAGTACTTGTTATGTGTTGTGTTATAGTATGTTGGCTGTTTGTTGGCAAATAGACGCGCATCGGACAATACCGAAAAATGTTCAATTAAACGGCCAAGGGCATTGGTTGTCCAAGAGCCCCAGAGTTTGTTGTGTGATTTAAATCTCCGACTACGAAGAAGGGTTCCGGAAGGTCGTCCACCAAGGACTAGAATTGTGAGGTAGACAGATGATAATCAGGGGGAATGTATAAAGAACATATATTAATCAGCCGACAAAAATTCCTAACGCGTAGATCAACCGCCTCAAGGCTGGTGAACAGTCTAATGGACTGGGATGGGATAGACTTTCCGGTCACAATGGCAACACCGCCAGATGAATTAGCCAAGACATCTCTATTTTTATTAAAGACAGTGTATTGCCTCAGAAAGGTACTTTGCGTGGGATTGAGGTGTGTCTCTTTGAGGCAAACAATACTGGATTGATGTTTATAAAGGAGTTCATATACATCATCTAAGTTTAAGAAACCTCTACAGTTATATTCAAATATTTTCTCAAGAGCAATTACACATCAGAGATAATGAAAAATGTAGTTTGTTGCTTGTTGATACACGTCAGTGAGCCTTGTTTAGGGCTTATGATGCGAGAAGCTGGTTTTTTTCACGGCCAAGGGCGCTGCGGAACTCATTACGTTCCTGCGGTGCAGGTTGAAATGCCAAAGTGTCCATATCCTGATCTGACAATTCAGGTTTCATGGAATTGGTACCCTTCCTATGTAAACCTCGTGGAATGGTCCCTGACCTGGCCTCAGGCTCCTCCATCGGAGCCTCAGGTGCAGGAAGAGAAGGGGTCTGTGTGGAGTCCCCTGAGGTCGTGCTCTACATTCCCTCAGTGTGGGGGCGAATGGAGCTGGACTGTAAACGGAACCAGTCCAAACAGCGCCCCTCACCACGTCTTTCACGGTCTCCCTAGGGGTAGCGTGGGGCGCCGGGCGGTGGGTGGCAGCCCGGCAGGATGCTGAAGCACTGAAGACTCTGCCGTAGAGGCCTGAGGAGCTGGTGGCCGCTCGGAGGGGGTTAACGACAGCAACATTTCAGCTAGGCTGCACTGTGTCGCAGTACTAACCAGACGTCGCCCCCAACCCCGGCGGATGCCGTCTGTTGAGGATGTGGCTGAAAACAACTTGTGCTTCTGGGGAAAGTTATGTTTTGAGCTACTTTTATATGAATGATCTCCTGTCCCTTCTTGAATGATGGGGAAAATTGTGAGTATGCAGACTGTGCGCAACTGCTCTTCGGACATTTCAGAATAGTGTTTCGGCATTTCTCAGAGGTGTGATAGTTTGCACCCCATTTAGGACAGGTCCGCTTGTCAAGGCAGGCTAGTGTTTCATGGCCGTAATGCTGACACTTGAAGCATCACTTCGCGTTAGGTATGTAGGCGTGAACACGGCAACTAATAAAAGCTGCCTTCAGTCACTCGGGCAGGGTAGAGCTGGCGAAAGTAAGAATGATGTGTCGCGTCTTGATGTCTGCCCCGTCTTTTCTCATTACGATTCTACGAACGCCGACAACACCTTGGTCTCGCATTCCCCCAAGGAGATCAGCGTCTGTCTTATGCAGCAGTTCTTTGTCTAAAGTGACACCTTGGACTGCGTATAGAGTGCAATAAGGCGTGATGGTGGCAGACAATTTAGCAATTTGTTCTTGCTGGAGAAGGTTGTCCTTTAGTTTTTTCGCATTACCTCAACAAGGCGGTCTCCAAAGGGCATCCTTTAGGCATTTGTAACCTTTCAGAACCGTGTTCTCAAAGCACGCGGCAATGAACAACACTGACAGGTCAGTGATGCGGGATTTGTCGTCGGTTGAGTGTAACACAAAATACTTACTGAATGTTGCCTGGGGTGGTTCGATTCGCTGTGCTTCGGTGCGACCCCGTTTACGAGGCGAATCATATTTTCTGAGCGGAGTTGGATATGTAGACATAAAACTTCGAGTGATTCGACGGCGAGGCTGGTCGCCAACTACAGAGCCTAACGCGGGAACTTGACGGTGCAGCACACGTTAACCGTACCTTCCCACTATAACCTTATGCTTGGACTCAAGGCTGACATCTTTGCACAAAGTTAATCCTCGCCGCCTGAAAAAATGTGGAAGAAGGAAAGAAGGAGGTGACAGGACATCGTTAGGAACAGGAAGAGGAAAGAGAAAGAACAAAGAGCAGGACAGTGCTCCCAAGGCAGGTCTGACCAAGGGCACCGTCTGTGAGAATCGGGGGCCAAAGTGGTGTGTTGCCGTAATCAGGGGGCCTTGAAGGTCCAAAACAACCATGGAATTGGCTCAACCACCCTTATGCCCTTTCCTCAGACCGGGCAAAGCCACTCACAGCCCATGGAGTGGGTGAGTCCACTCACATGGGCTCGGGGTCTGCAATGTCGCCACTACCATCACCTTGATACACTGGTGCCCCTGCGGGCAATACAATGGAGAAATTTAAAACTCAGATAAAACTACGTATATAACACGAATAGGAACACCACCGGCAGCAGGTTATTTGGAGATGAAAAGAATCTAACGAAACGCTCCTGGACGAATTTATCAGGGACCACTGGACAAACTCCACACACGTCTAACTGCGATTTTGGTACTCGTCTATTGTTGGTGCACCAGATATGACACTTTTAAATTTGATCTTACAAATGCGCAACAAGTTCACTGATCTTAAGGTGTGCAAATAGAAAGTTACTAACATGCAGGAAGTTTATTAAATTTCTCGCATAAGGAACCGCGTTGAAAGAAATAAATACGCAGGCTTTTAAGTCGTTTAACATAACTTATGTCCCTTTTTGCAGAGACTTTATTATGGGGTTACAAAAGTAAATCTTTGCGATTCATACCAGACAAATTTGTGCAAAAAAACACGGCAGAACAATTAATCACTAAGAGTTTCGCAATAGAAGCATAAGTCGGAGGATGTAAATAAAAAAATCAAAGCCAAGAGAGTAGTCACACACAAAATCTATGCACAAGATTTACAAAGTATACCGAAAACAATCAGGGTAGTAGACAAAGAAAAGAACGAAGCATAGCCAAATATGTGGACTCGGCACAGAAATGAGTTGTTGCGGTTGCCCAAATCAGTTGTTAAAAAGAGAACTGCCTAAATGATCTCAGCTAAACATGCTTACTTCACGAGGGGCTCCACCTTCGCTCTCGTTTGGTGAACTGACCGGAGTAACGGCTTGTCTTAATCGACTGTCTAGCTTTCCCTCTGCATGTTCAAGAACACCAAACACTTCGGTTTTAGTACACAAAAACTACGCCTCGAGGACCTACTAACACACACTGGACCGCTGATTGGCCAGGTCAACAAAATCTAAAGATTGTACACAAACAATCACGTGATCCACATCTCACTCAAACTCCCAGATCTTCTTCGAAGACCAAGTACAAAACAGGTGGAACCCGACAACTCAAGAACTCTTAACGATTGCCGTTGACCTACGGGTGGCCTCTCTTGCGTATTGTCAGTAAGGCGCGCGACTAAATTACGCCCACCAATGAAGAAATTCCCGCCCTTCGTCAACAGGACGCGTGCAATACGAAAAGGACCTGGTACTCCCGTCGACCCATACCCGCTAGATCGGCAGTAGACCACGCCATAACAAACGGCGCGCGTACTCTGTAACTTTGAGCAGAACAACATCCCGAAACACTGCGGCACGCCACACGTTATTAGCTAAAACTTTCCAGGTTTAGCATAGCGGCTCGCGGAGGCTCATGCTGCGGCGTCGGGTTACCGGCACGCGCCTGCGCATGCGCGCACATGAAAGACGAGGAGCTCGCTCCTCCTCGGAACGAACGTGTGGGCATGGCGAGGGCATGCCGGCGTAACTAATCTACCCTACCGGAACGCATCCACAAGTGCCCAGTCGGTTAGCGGCAACCGGATGCCGTTGCGTTAGCAGACGGAACCGGCTATGCTAAAACGCAGAGCCGGTGACCCTTCGAATTACCTCACAGCGAGCGCAGCTCCCCCGACAACAACGCTTCCACACCTCACGCGCACTAATGCGGTAATTACTACTGATAATATACAGATACGGGGATTTTGCAAGAAACCTGCTGCGCCGCTAGGAATTACACAACCTTTCTCCGGAAGGCAACAATTATATTAGGTAGACGGGCTTCCTAGCCTCCCCAGACAAACAATAAAACGTGAAAAGCATCCTCGCGCCTGCGCTATTCCCCCGTCGAACGCCGTGCATGCTCAACCGGCACTAACGCAAGCACAAGCTGCGGCTTCCTGCGCGGTTGTTCTTCGGCCTTTGACCTTCGAGGAAGCACGTTTCGAAGAAGGGTGGGCGCACTGGGCAGCTTTTAGGGATAGAAACACCGCAGCCACTTGTGTATTTTTGTACTCAAGTTTTGATATCATAAACAGCCAAATCCTAGCGGTGCAACGTTTGCACAAGGAACGCCGTTCGTGCCGTTCGTTCGTAAACCTAACGAGTTACATTTACAATTCCACCGACCCTTACTAGAACGGTAGCGTTCCTCCGTTCCTCAAAAAAGTAAATACTTCAAGGAACCCCGTTCCTTGGAACGCCATGCCGTACAACACTGACATGGCCTAAGCATAAAAACATTTGCATACTGTGTTCTTGGTGCTAAAATAGTCAAAACAGTATTGCACAAGTCACTGATAAACATTAGTATACTATGCGTCGGGTACAAGCTCCTTAACTTCATAAATTCCTCCTTCAGGCGAGCCTATATTGCTCTGCAAGTGGTGTGGCTTGCCAGCCTTTTTGTTTCTATGCCCACACAGCAGGCGGGGGCCATGTCCTAGAGGTCCTGGCCGGATGCTAGGTAACTAGAACAGAGGAATGACCTGCGCTGTTGCAGCTGGAGATTCAATTTTCCGCACGCACACAAAAAGACATCTGTCGTTGTCCTGACACTGTCCCTGAACACTGGTTTTAGAAAATTGCCTGTGTTTCGTAGCTGCTAGTGCATGCATATCATCACAAAACCTTTTGGAATGTTACTTGCGCCCTCCGCACTAGCACATAAAGTGCTCTTTCTATATATTGAAATTGGCTCGCAACAGGTGGTGCAATGGACCGCCGTAAATTCCAATGTTGACTAGGTAAGATAGGACATCTTCCCCTCATCTTGCGCAGTTGCATTTCGGAAGGCCGAGAAGTGGAGCACCACTGGTGGTGACCTTTGTTTTTTTCTGCCACAGGCAACCCCGACATTTCCACTTCGGTACGTGTTGCGCTCAAGCGTTGGGCACCACTTTTATTCATTGGAAGACACATGTGTCTAGTGTAACGGGTAGATGAACCTCTGCCAACCTCAGGGCTATAACGAGCCCATCCCCAGGCTCCAAAGGCTCTCTCACGGCGTACTGCCGCGTGAGTTCGTCGTTCACAAACGACAGCAGTTAGTCCAAGACGCCTGGTACCACCCTGTAAAACTTGAAAATAAAAACCATGGTCGCCCTCCCGCAAGAGCCACATCTGAAAAAAAGGATTGGTCCGGAGGGTGGAGGAAATATTCGGCCTCGTAAAATTCACCGCCTTTGAAAGTGCCAACCCAGAAAATGTCTGCATAGCCGCCGGAAAGATTTTGCCGGGCAAAGAAAGTGCCGAATAAAGGTGACAACATACCCCTGCAAGACAGAATTGGATGCCAAAACGAAGTTGATACTTACTGCTGCCCAGTAGAGCCCTTCCTGTTTCCTCGCAAGGAAAGCAGGTCGGACCCAACAGCTTCGGCGTGAACGCTGCTGACGGTTCCTTTTCAGGTTCAGCAGCAACAGCTTCTTCTTCAAAAGAAGTAATTTGATCTGACCGTCAGATACAATCGTAGTTGCTAGAAACACTCGTCAGGACATGCACAACCTGGCAAGCACACATAGCCAACCCTGTCGCCAAACGCCAGGCACCGATACGAGAAGGCTAGCGGTGATGCAGCCGATTAGATTTTGTGTCGATTGGGCTACTTGCCTCCATTGCACAAGAAATAAACGCAATAAGTTTGACACTCCAATTACAATGCAATAGAGCATTTCGTTTATTATAAAATCAATTTCACATGAATTATTTGTTGAAAATTTTAATATTCTTCAGTTTAATAGGAATGATTTAAAAAGAACGATGCTGCCTTTATTTAAGTAAATCTGGCAACTTGGATCAGAAATGCGCTCGGGGTGGGTCTCATGTTGTTGCCCGGCCTCTCCAATGCCCTGTCCGCGTCGGCGCCAGGTGCCGCCGACGGCCGCAAAATGCGACCAAAACGTGGCATGTGCTAGCAAATTAATAGGTAGCACGCTTGGCGTGGGCGCTAGTTTATTGGGAAGTGCAAACGTTTTTCTTTTCGAAGAGGCTCAAACAAGCTTTCAAAGATTCTAGCCGCGGCACTTGGGCCACACAAATGTGCGGCATTGGAGACGAATTACCCCCTGTCTATAAATATTTATTTTTTTATTTATTTATTTATTTATTATTTACTTATTTATTTATTGTATTCTAAGGGCCAGGGTAGAGAATTAAAGAGGGAAGTGGGTGTGATGATTCCATACAAGGTAGAAAAGAACAAAAACATGCGAGCAGATTAAGTGATTACAAGACTAAAATATTCAATCAGCACGCATAAGAAGACCGAGTACCACGGTGGCAAAGAAAACAGAAAGAAGAGGTAGGACATTAAATTTACACATAAAAAGAAAGAAGCAATTGCGCATAAGTTTACAGTTCAAATGTAATATTCCTTGAACAAAATATAAAATTTTACGGGGCGTAATACAAAAACTAACGCATTCTGGCATCCAGACATAGTGCATACGAAAAAAATCATAAATGGCCAAAAAAACCATAAACATAAAAATTGAATGGTCAATCTACACAGAGATATAAAATATAGGTGGAGCTACTTGCATAGAGAAGTGGACGGATAATGCTAGATCGAACCGTTTATTGTCACATATGGACGCAGCCTATCGGGAAAGGGGTTGTTGAAAATGAATCCTCGCCTCCCATGTGCCCATCATTATGAACAATAACATGTTCCAATAAAAGCATTCATCAAAATGGGTCTTGGGGGCTCGTTTCGTTTTCCAAAGTTCCACTCTGTTATCGTGCTATGTAAAAAAGTGTGGTGAAACGTGTTGGTGTCGCATGAGAGAACTCTGATCTTGTCTGCTCGACGGTGTGTTACCACTCTTCAAACGTACCGGAGGTTATAGCAGAGCAGAGAAGGAAGCGTTACATTATTAAAATTGCCTTTGGATTGACGCAATGCGTGAATATAAGAATTAGCGACGCGATGTGCTCGCCGTCGTTTCTGCCTGTTAAAACGTTTGGCACTGGGGTAATAACTGTTTTTCCTATTAGCGAGTCGCTGGAGTGATCGTTTTGCTGCAGATCGTTTTGGTGGCGATCTCTTTGCTGCAGTGTATTTAAATGGGAATGCATCTACGTATGATTTCTGTAATTTGTCCCTTCGAACAAGTTCCAATTTCCTGGATTGATCATATTTTAAAGTTTTATAGAATATTAGAAGAAAATACGATAGTGTGAAATAATTGCTTTGAAATCAGTCTTTCAATAGTCCTGGATACATTTACCCTTTTGTAAAGAATGCCACGTAGGAAAAGTTATATCAAGGGTAAGACAGACAGCAATGTATTGGTCCTGACGCAAGTAGGTAGGACAAGATCGACTGCGTCAGCTCTGTTTGGTGCTATTCTGGTAGGCTGTGTTACCATCTGTCTCAGATTAAACGTGCAACAAAGCTCAACAACTGAGTTCGGCTCTGCTCTTATAGGGGCTCCGCATGTACCGCCCTCTGCTCAACTGACATTAGGGAAGTTGAAGTCACCAAAAGGAATTAGAGGACAGTCGGGGTGACGGGCCACTACCAGATTGATTAGGCCATCTAGGTTTTTGACATGTGAGCTGTCACTCTAAAGCGCGCGATAGCAAGCGCAGATAACAACTTCATTGTTTCAGGTTGCCAATAAGACCTAATAAATTCCTACATTACTGGCGACGTCAATACTAGAATCCCCATGGAAGAATTTACCCCAATAAGTACTCCGCCACCCGATCTGTAGTATCAGTCACGCGATAAAAGTTGTATTTTTTTTTCTGTTCGACAATTTCGGAACCGCTTATTTTGCTTAACAGCCAAGTTTTGGTTAGTTCAGTGTTGTCGACTTGACATGAAGTAGTAAGTGAACTGAGCATTTCGCATTTTTTTTTGAACGCGACAAATGTTAATGTAGACGACTGGTAGTCCTTTGCCTAATCATCTACTTCCCTTCAACAACTGCTTACGGGATGTGTTAGTAAACAGGCGAATGTGTGGAAACGGCGGGGAGGGCTCGGCTAGTCGACGCAGCATTGGTAGGTGTAAATTATTGCAAAGACGTTTTCACAATGTGATCGTGCATATAGAGTAATCCATTTAAATGTAGTTTCTTTTGCATCAGTTGCGATGATCCACCTTGGGATTTAGCGTATTCATGTCCACAAAAGTGAAACCTGTTCAGGGGCGAAGCGCGCAGCGTATAAGTGTGCTTGGCAGCCTGGGGTGTTTGCCAACGGAGATGAACCCGTTAGGAAATAGAGGTATACATATATATGCAGCTTTGCTGTACAAGTGTAATCTTTGAAGCACGAAGCTCTGCATCGCGGGGCGTATACGAGTGTCCGGTGTTTCTAGTACGCATTACAAAGCACTCCAGCGCGAGCCGTAAAGTATATTCCCGGTATTTTTAGTACCCGTTCCGTTTTTGCGACAGGCGTAAAAGAGATTCTCGGTGTTTTAGTGCCGTGACTGCATGAAGACGGCGATTACGACGACGACACGAGACACCGACAGCCCCAGCCCCTAAGGGGCGTCGCCCATAATAGACCCCCAAATTTAATACAAAGATCCAACAAATAGAAATAACGCCTTCCGCCAAATGTAGTCACAAGGGTTAAACATTGCCAACACGTGCAATCTGCTGCACATCGAATTTACAAGTGAAAGAACGAATGAAAGGAAAAATTCAGGGCAAAAATAGCGGTAGTGACTGATACATTAGTCTGTCATGGGCTCATGAAACAAAAAGCAAGAGTTTGCAAGCATTTTAAACAATTAACAAGGATGTATTTTGGCGGCTAGTGAAAATCTCCAGAATGAAAAACGCCATTTTGTTTGTTTGAGCGCACTCTTGCACATACAGTTGCATGGAATGCAACCATATTGCAGCGCCAATATCCTAGCTTTAAGATACTGGTTTGGTTTGGCTTTCAATTTTTTGTTTGTTTTTCGGAGCGCTGAAATCTGAATGTGCAATATGTTGTACGCGGGGTTTTTAGAGGTTATTAGTATGCCAACAAAACAATCATTTAAATCACACTCGAAATATAACAGGTGGCGGCAAGGACACTTTCCTAGAATGAGGAACAAATTCAGTGGTAACGCTAACTAGGAACATTTTTTTAAATGATGGCAGGTTTTCGCGGTATTTCAATACTCATCAATGAATGTAAAAAATGTAAGAATTTATGTGGTTCGCCCACATATCGTCACTTTTACAAGGGCGACGCAGGTTTTATTAAGGCACATGCGTTTATTGGGGCGAACTTGTGGTGCTCTGGGAACTGACAGTATACACATGGGGCGAAGAAGCAGCTAAAAAAGTGATGTGCGCAGGCGAGGGTCACCGAATCGAAAGTCAATACCGTGGTGCATGTTTCGCCAGCATTTTACTCACGGGGAAAATGCGAACATGGGCGGCCAAAAACCAACAATCTGTAACATGGACCACATAGTGATACTCTCTTCCCAGAAAATTAGACCGCCTGCGCGGCATAGAAAAAAAACAGAAACGTGAGCTTCACTTTCACTTATATAAGACAGATGGTCACGGCAAGACGACGCAAAAAAAAACAGAAGTCCCCTTTTATAGTATTACCCCATCTGAAAGTAAATCGACCTGATGCAAAACATGAAACGGTAGCCAAAAAAATAAAAATTCTGCCTTTTTGCGCATTAAGGTTTGGGGCGAACGGTGTGGACGAAGTTGGGCCTAATGCATTGTATTGATGGGCCAGAGTCACTATCGAGGACAACCTCCTAGATAGGTGGGAGGCAGCACGTCGCTGAATTCTTTAGGTCCTAAACATTTTCGCAGAAGCTTTTCAGTTAGTCTACCTGATAGAATTGGTGCCGAACCCACACAGGATTACTTGGGTGATACACGGCCTTTCGTCGTCGGCGGTTGTACCAAGAGGCATTCAGAAGCTGCTGGTCTGTTGTTCAAACTCGAGCAAGCTTTCCGGCCCCCTCCGCACGTTGCAAGTACTCTTGGACGTCGGCGTTGAGATCGCAGTCCTCCAATTGTGGCAGCAGGGCGCCGAGCACCATCCTCGGCTATCGACCATAGAGAAGCTCGAATAGAATCGACTGGGTATTTTCATGGAAAGCTCTAATGTATGCGAACGTGCCATAAGAGAGAATTTTCTCCAAAGTCCTATGTTGAAAATCCGCAAACACCCACAATATATTCCACATCGCCGTGTTCACGCGTTTAGTTAGCCTGTGCCTGGGGTGGGGGGGGGGTGGTATGTGGTGCTGCTGTTGTGATTTCTGTTCCTGTAGCGTAGGATGCGTTGCATGAGCTCCGCGGTGATTACGGTTCCGCGTTTCTTGGACAGCACATCAGGAGCTCCATGTCAAAGCGCAATTTCGAATATTAGAATATGGTCACCTCTGCTGCCCGTCTCAGAAGAGTAGTGGTTGTGTGCATGGCGCATTTAAAATTCTCCGGCTTCAATAGTCCATCGGTTTTTGGCTCGTGAAGCGGGGAACGGGCCTAACAGGTGCAATTCGATCCTCTGAAAGGGTGGCAATGGCCCGAGGATAGGCGGCAGATATCTGGTGGGCCCCGTCAGAGGGCGTTTTTCGCCGCTGGCAGCCACGGCAGCTGCTGCGTAGTGGGCATTGTTGGATATAAGACGGGGCCAGTAGTATTTCATTGTGATCTTCCGGAACGTGCGTACACTGCCGACGTGCTCTGATTATGGTTCGTCGCGGCACACGTCCAAGATTTTTCAGCGGAGGCCAACCGGGACTGGCGGGAAGGTACTTCGTTCTTGTTGTAAAGTCAAATTTCTTCTGCAGTAGCATACTGTGTTCAAGCAGAATGCAGCGGAGTTGTAGTAATATGTCCTTGGCACTGCTACGTTGCATTCTTGGAGGTAGTCAGCCATTACTCGAAGAACGTGACTGTCCCGCCACAGGGCAGCTGGGGCGATTTATGTCACGATGCGGAGGAACACCGCGTCTTGATCAGGGTCCTATAACGGCGTGCCGACAGCACCTCATGAGAGGCATTCGGGCTCTAAATGTTTTCTACGCGATTTGTATACAATGCCCACGTCGAATTTCTGCAGTCTCAGGCTGAATCATCCAAGGCGGAAATAGGGGTCCTTCAAATGTGTCAGCCAACAGAGTGCATGGCTCCTGTTTCACCTTAGAGGGGCTACCGTACATGTACAGGAGAACACTAAAACGGTCCACGATATTGTCAGGCACTCTTATTGATTATTTCAATGTTTATGATTCCAACCACCGCGGTGGGCAGAAGCGATTAATTTTCAGAGCCGTTGTGCTTTTCGACAAGGGCAGTGTATAAGCCAACATCCGTGTCTTCCGCGTGACGTTGTGTCTGGGCGCACTCACCAAAATTTCCACGAACTTCGTTAGGTTCTCTTAGCGATTTTGATACACGCAGCAATAATTCTGCTGCTCTTCCTCCCAGCGGAACAGAACGGTGTCTTTACGCAGGTGCCTTTACAGTTCATCCTGTTTTGCAAAGTTTTCAACCAAGCGCCCTTAGTATTCCAGAGTCCAAGGAACTTCGCCCACCTTTTTTGACCTTCACGATCGGAGCCACACTGATTGAAGCTGGCAGTGGTGGAAGGTTTTGCCATGTCAGGCACCCCTTACTAATCGTTGATGACGCAGAAGAAAACCTGAGGTTCCTTGTACGCAAAGCGGATTTTTTCGGGATTCAGCGTCGGTCGTCGTGTTGAGATTGCCTAAAGTACTGCCTCCAAACTTGCGAAGTGCTCCTGGAAGCTTCAGGTGAGTACGACAACGTCGTGAAAGTACACAAGCAAGGCGTGTCACTTTATTCCGGCTAGTTCAGTTTCCGTGACTCTTTGCTGGGCTGTGCAGTGTCGAAACAGCATTACATTGAACTTGTACGGTCCCTCCGGCGCTTAAGCACTGTCCACTTTGATTTGCGGTAGGTTTATTACCACGCCATA